>JAIQCU010001591.1:0-18648 GCA_022114935.1 Leptestheria dahalacensis
ACCCTCCATAAGGCTCTTACTAACTATTTAACTATATATAACTAATAATGTATACTAAAATTCAACTTATACTAATTATACTATAATTAGAATAATGATATATAACGGATATAACGTGTACGTATCTCCTTGGCTTGCACCAGTTCGTCTGCTACAATGTTACAGGTTGGCTTATGGCAGGATTCAAGCAGACGACGTCGTGCAAGCCAAGGATATCCGATAATAACCTAGGTTAATCGCTGATCTTATAACAACTAGGTCGTATTACCTAGCTTGATGACGTTGTGATCGAGCGGTCATGAAAGCAGTCGGTACGTTGAGAAGGGTTCGCAGTTTCTCGAAATTCAACACCCCCCAGTGGTGCAGGTAGTGGCTCCTCTGATTGGTCATCAGCAGTGCCATCTCTTGCGGAGATCGCCGACGCAGACTGATGGGAATAGGTTCTGACTCCGCAGCAGAAAACTCGGCGAGACGCAGGAGCATATCATCGATGGCGCTATTGAATTTCGGTTGCGCCGAACCCGATGAGTTCATGGTGGAGCAGCAAGAGCAGCAGCTGCAGCACGGCTGCACACCGCGGTTCATGTCTGGATTTTAATAAAATGACCGAAATTTTTTTAAAGAACTTCTACTTGGTTGTAGAATTATCTTAAAATCAGATATAGCTACACGACTGATGAATGATAATGTAAGCTGTGCAACACGGAAGAAGATTGACTTAAGCTTCAATATTACTTTATGAACCACCCACTAGATGGCGTTGTTATTCAAAACAAACACTGCGTGGCTTACCGAGTATTATGCACATCGTATAAAGCAGTTCAGCGATGCAGTTTTAAGGTAACTCAAGTTATACTAATCTAGCTAAACTAAGTTAAGATCGAGATTACAAGTTTGAAAGTATGTTTACTAGAAAACAAAAAGGGACCAAAGTATGTTTACCGTCGTGCGACTGTTCGTCGTGTCCATCATCTGCAGGGCATCCAGCGCATCGAAGAGACAAGCAAGTCATTATAGGTTTTACAGTCAAGTTCACAGTTCGTAAGACGTTTTTTAACGCAAAACAATGAAAGTTAAATAATGCTGGAATTACCGATCAGGACTTCTTCGAGCAGTTCTTCCATATTGGGCGAGAAACCTCTCGTTAGTAGCAACCTCATCTCGGCTTCGTGCTCCTCAGCGTGGAAATCGGGCGCCCATTTCTTGATAGCTGGCAGCTGCATGGCATTCCTTCCGTGATGAGCTTGTTGAAGTCCGGAAAGTGCTGGAACATCGCTCTGGACACTGGTCAGCAACGTAGTGTAATCATGACCACCCGGGGTGAGCATACCTCGCACTGAACTGAGCAGTGCAAAGGACAGCGCTAGTATCTTCAACATGTTTAAAGTGCTCTAATTGACGTTCAAGATTCGACTGATGAACTTTGAAACCACTGCTGAAGGCTTAAATACCTTCCACCAGAAGGGGCAAACGTATATCGCCCAATGGTGGGGGGAGAAGCAGCTGATTCCCTTGCGTGATTCTGTTTACCAAAGCCGGTTACTTCGACGAAATGGCGAATAATAACCGCTTCACTGGAAGTGTTATGCCAGCAGGTAAAAAAATATCACTTTTGACCTTGAATGACCTCATAGTTAACCTTCTGACCTTATACTTTGCTGAAATTTAAGAAGTTTCTTAGTTTCTTAGGCAAACATGAAAGGGATTTGGGGCAGTTGGGGAACAAGGCTTCGTTTGACCTTGTTTGACCTTGTTTGACCTAGTACAGAGACTGGATTAGTTTTTGACCTCTCTTGTTGAAAAGTCAATGCTAGTTTGCTACAACTTTGTTATTGCTTTACATAAGAGGAAGATAGGGGAATTTGATTAAGCTGGAATGACCTTGTATTACTTTGACCCTTGACCTCGATTGACCTATCGTTCCTAACTAACGGACACTCATTTCAAATAAAAGGATTATTCCCCGCTAGTCGTCCCATCTCTTCTTAATTCTGATTATTACAGCTGCATTGACCTTAATGACCTGACATGAGTATGACCTTTGACCTTTAAACCATTTGTATTCATAGGGTACAAGATGGACACTGTTGGTTGGATGGCTGTTGTTGGTTCCATCTATGGGTTATTGGGTTATTATAATTGCATTGACCTTGAATGACCTGACATAGGTATGAACTTTGACCTTAATTCCGTTAATGATGCAGGACTATAGTATCACTAGGGCTTTTGGGTTTCCTGCTTAAGCAGGGGAAACTTGACCGTCGCGGTCTTTTATCAGTTTGATCTGCAGTACAGGGTTTGAAGGTTTCTGGGAAGTATTTTTACTCCGCCATTTCCTAGGATTCACCCTTTTACCTACCTGGAACTGAACTACCCTTGAGCCACGTGAGGAAAAACAAAAGCGGGCAACGTCACCTGGCATCATTTCTGGGGTTCTGGGTAAAGGGTAAGAGGAAACAAGGCTGTTGTTGTGATCGTAGAGAACGGTCACAATCTCAGTTCAGTGGAAAGTTTACATCCCAGCGTATAACCAGAACAGCAACCGAGCCACGTCTCCGCTAATTTAGAAATTACATTATTATTTGATCATGAATCGTGTGGACTTGTATTTTAAAACAATAATGATTGAATGTAAACACTGATTCAACTGAGTTACCTGTACCTGAATTGGAACTAAGCTTTACGAAAATATATAACTGTAATAATAATTGAATGTTAACGATATTGATATATTGCATTGTTGGTTATAATTTATAATAATAAGCAATAATAATAGTAAAGTAGTACGGTACTCAAATCGTAGTTTCAGATATTAAACGCTAGGTGGCGCTCAGGTTGTTTGTTATTCCTGCACACATATCGAAATCACTGGATACAGGTCGCAGGAGGTGCTGGGTAAAATGCGAACCGCGAACTGCGAACTGCGAACTGGTAAAATGCGAACTCTGACCGCGAACTGACCGCGAACTAAATCCACGCGAACAGCCTGGTAAAATGCGAACTCGGATTAGCTTAATCTGCGAACTCTTGTAAAAGTCGAACTCCAACTTGCGAACTCCAAAAAAATTGTACTCTAAAAAGTTGCTTCCCAATTATTAAAATTGNGACAGATCAAACCAAACCGAGATTGATACCAGTTGATAAGGAGAGCAACATCCCCTTGGGTACCTGTTTTATCCAAATCTCGATTCCAAAAAGCATATTCTATTTATTGTATCATTTATAATTGAACGTAACGTGCCCACTGTCTACCATACCAATGAGAGTTGAAGAAAGCGTTATAGTAACACAGAACATATGATTTCAGGCAGCCTCGAGTCGCCACGAGTCATAGCGAGGGCGCGCGAACCCAGCAATGTTTACACTGCACCCGTGCAAACTCTCTCATTCAAAATGGCCAATCTACTCAGAAGCGCCGCGTCCCTGCTGTTTCTACCACTAACGGTGGGCGTCGCAGCTTTCGAACTGCTTGTTATGCTGCAGCGCAGACTGACGGGACGCTGGAAAAACCTCGAGGGTCAGGTGGTGCTCATCACGGGAGCCAGTTCCGGGCTCGGGGAGGCCATGGCCGAAGCGTTTTATGCTCAGGGTTGCCGTCTGATACTGTGCTCACGGCGTTTACCCGAACTAGAACGTGTAAGGCTGAACCTACTGCAGTCAGGTTTACGTCGCGATAACATCTACCCACCCGTGGTTATAGCTTTAGACCTGGAAGATATGGAGAGTCTGGAAGCAAAAGCCGCAGCCGCCATTAAGATCTACGGCCGAATCGATATCTTGATCAATAACGCGGGGATTAGTTATCGAGGAACGATCCTGGAAACTGACCTGAAAGTGGATCAACGAGTAATGAATATTAACTACTTTGGGACCGCTTTGTTTACAAAAGGTAATCATATTATGAACTATGTCTCTGTTTCAGTCTTTTACATGCGGGATTTCAGAGTCACGACAGTAAAATTTTACATCATTTTAGCGGTTTTGCCATCCATGATCGAAAAGAAATCGGGACACATCGTGATGATTGGCAGTGTGCAGTCAAAGTTATCGGTACCATTCAGGTAAACTAATTAATTAACAATATTACAATAAATATCCATGTTGGTTTAATTCATATAAACTATTGCAATTGCAATATTTGACAAAATTACAATGATTGTGATTAAGACTATTAATGAATCGTGTAGTAAGAAATAATGTAGAAAAGAATACTGAGCGAATAACATAATATGTAACGTTAAAAAGAAGTTGAAACGACTATAATTGATATTTTCGTTATACTAGGTCTGCGTACTCTGCTTCAAAGCACGCACTACAGGCTTTCACCGACTGCCTCCGAGCTGAAGTAGCCCAGCACAACATCGTGGTCGCATCCGTGAATCCCGGGTACGTTCACACCAACATCTCTCTCAACGCCGTCACGGGGTCGGGATCGACGTATGGGATCATGGACGAGAACACGCGGACGGGCATGTCTGCTAAAGAAGCCGCGACCCGGGTGGTAACCACCGTCAAGACCCGCAAGGAAGAAGTCCTCGTGTGCCCGTTACTCTACAGGATCGTAGTCGTCCTGCGGGCCGTTGTCCCGTCACTCTTCTTCTGGCTGATGAAACTCCGGGCGAGGAAAGAGCTTAAACTGAAGAGAGCGTAAAATTTGTCGAACCCTGTACCGCCTCCAAAGTCTGTTCCAAATACACAATCTGCATGTGATACTCGATCAGAACATTCCATAAATCAATAGGCAATTAAATTCTATGTGACTCTCAACTTGAGTGCTTGTACTGGACATCACTGTACAGAGTAAAAAAAAAACGGGTTTTAGATCTCAGCTCGATTAACTTCACATTGGTTTGAACAATTTTTAGACAATGAAATAACTACTTATAGGCTGCATACAATCGCCAGATACACAGTGTTACAGCGGCTAAGGTTATGGTGCAGTGAAGGACTTTACGTCTCGAGTCATCACGGTGAACCAAGACGACGGGACTGGAGGAGCCAAGGCGACTGACTGGTAATTTGGCGAGTTTAACAGTGTCCAGTTCCACCTGATATTTACAGCACGGGTCAAACTGCCATGAGGTCGTGTACAGGCCCGTGCAGAGAGCTGACAAAACGCACAGCGGGGTGCAGATTAAAGGCTTGTGGAACCATACTATTCCTGAAATTACGAAATGATACACCAAGGTAAGCCATTTGAGATCGCAGTCAACCGTAAAGTTACGCTGCATAACTCGAGATTAATTTAACTTTTTTTGTTCCCAGAATCCTCGAAAATCACACTGTTATGGCGTATTACCTGAGGCTATGGAACCTAGTCCCGCAAGAACCGCAGTTTTGTGCAAACAGTTTCCGACCGATATCCAACGCGCCGTTTCGTCCCCGAGACGCGTGGGTTCGACGAAGATTACGGGAACGGCGGCCTCCAACGCCCGCTCCAGTTCAAGCTCGAACGATTCCTGAGCGTGTTCACCGTCGTATATTTCGCGTATAACAGCTATCTCTGGTGGTGAAGATTCCCTGCGAATTTCAAGGGATTCATAATCACATACTATCCAATAGACAAACAAACCCGAATTCACGGTGCTAACATGTAGTGGTGCACTGCAACCGTCCTATCTAACATTTACGTAATTACAGACGATATATTTATAAAATTTCGACATCTTTAACCTGTTTTCTTAAAGTGAAGCATTATAAAGGAGGTGGTTTAGTTTATATGGATAGCTTTGACAGCGGTAGAGATATTTTCTGTTGAGAAAATTACCGAAATTCATCATCTACAGCCATCGTGACGTGCCCTTACGGCAGTAACCGAATTCACGATGGCTTTGTGTTTACCCGAATTGCCAACTGCGGCGTTGCCATATGAAATTTAAAAATCGTACATAAAGATTTTTGACTTAATATCCAAAATTTAAAAAGGTTGATTATTTTGAGTTATGATTATAAGATCGAGAATTCCTGTAGTGCCATTCAGATTCAGAGTTCTGGTGCAGTGTTGCCATACATGTTTTACTCATGAGGTCTGACTTGTCAATTCTGAATCTTATGTTCAATTGTATACATTACTAGGTTAATTAACATATATTGTATTAAATAATCCGGATATAAGTAAATGTAGATTAGAATTAAGTTGTTAATTGGCAATGCTATTGATTAATTACTGCAGTAATTATCAGCAGTTAGTTAGCAGTATATTCTTATTTCTATAGTTATAAACTTGATTAACTTATATTATCACTGAACGAAAGGCCTTGGAATAGAAAGTAATTTCCCAGAAGCAATGCTCTTTTGACTGTAATCATTTATCGCGAACTATCTCCCAACGGTTGGCAACATCAGCGGTTCTAGGAAAATAGCTAGATGTACTAGGCTATTCTTCAATCTACCCTGAACCTTGGTTTAAAGATATATTCAAAAGAATTAGTATATATTTATGTTATGAAAGACAATTTAAGTTAAGTTAGGACTGATGTCAAGTGACTCGACTTGAAGTCGGCTTTTGGGTCGACTCGACTCGACTCGACTCCAGTCGTTGACATCAGTACAATAGAGTGCTTTTATGCAGATTGCTGAATAAGCACACTCTTGGGAGTAAGACAAGGTCATACCGAGTCATACTATATGCAGTACTTGATGTTCCTCGATGCAATCCAGTGTGCTTTTTGATAGACTGACCATCAACCGTCTCGATATTGAATTGACTAAGATGCTTTTTTCATTTCTGATGATGGTAAGTCAACATCCTTTTACGATACATTAAATCTAGCCACTACTAACTAATCATTAGCCATAACTGAACTGGATTAACTCGTTGGATAACTAGTCTTTCTGTATCGTAATAGATGGTTTTAAGTGACGCTGCGTCAGTGCAAGCAGGTGTTCGTGGATCGGTGATGCATCAGCATCGGAATCGTTCTTACGGATATAGAGTAAGTACCACCACTGAACTAGTGTCATTGGCTAGACTACGTTACATTAGACTATTATGTTTGATCATTTGATAACATTACTGTTAACTTTAACATTGTTTTGTGATACTGTACCATCTTGAATGAATTGGTCAATAGTTGATTGATAACATTAATGATAATATCGTTAAAATTCCAGGCTCCCATGAAGTTTGATTTCGCTTACGTTGTCAAAAATGCCAACGGGCAAGACGAGCAGACCAGAACCCAAAGTCACGATTCCAGCGGGTTCCGCGGAGAGTACGTTGTTCAACACCCGCACAGCAGCTGGCAGACCATGAACTTCGCACCGGACTACTACCAGCACCTTCCGCGAGGATCGGCGGGAATCAACGGAGAGACCGAGATTCCATCCGTCACTGAAGAAGAGGTTCTTATCCAGACAGGATCTCCTGCTGCAGTTCAAATAGTTGTAGAACAAGAGGTTCTCGAAGTGACGGTGGATTCTTCACAGATGAATCCGGATGCAGGAAGCAGAAATCCTTGGAAGGATTCTGACATGGATTCCGTAACGGCAGTGGGATCACCAAGTAAGCAGGGCCAACTATTAGTATCTTCATCAGAATCTATGAATCCTCCAGAACTGAAGGATCCGCAGGGCAAGGAAGATCCTAGTATTGTAGTAGTGGAAAAGTAAAGCGAAAGTTGAACATCTGATGAAATTGCAACAATTCTGAAGTGAAGGCGAACGATAGAGAAATAAACTCGGTTAAAACATAACGCCCCATTTCTGATTTTCTTCTGATAATGATATGGTTAAACGACTGTAAATCATATCCTCAATATACTATAAAATGATATGACTATAATAATATAATTGTGTACTGTAATTAAAACAATACGATTATCCTTATAATCGCTAACCTGATTATCCGAAAAGAACAACGAGCTTATGTTGAAATAATAGAAACCGGTATTGTAAGTTATTCTTATGAGCAAGAAATACGAAGGAAGCATTAAAAGGGATGATTACTTTGGTGCTGAGCAGTGTTGAAACTTGAATCAAAGGATCCATTCGCTCAACCGCCCAAGAGCCCAGCCAAATGGATCTTTTCTCCGAAAAGGTAAAAGGGATGCTCAAACTGAATCAAGGTCAAGCGAATGACCTTGCTGCTTCTCCAAAATGACCTTGCATGATTACCTGACCTTGAGTCATTGCATCATGGACAGTATAAAAAGACCGGATTATGCAAAGCCTGGTCATCATTCAGCCATTCGCTTCTCCCACAAGCTGAGTTAAAAAGCCTCTCTAGAAGTTAAGACGCTTTCAAGATGTTCTCACTCATTCTGGTAAGCTACTTAAGATGATTACATTATCTTTATTTAGATAGTTAAAACTTTACATCAGCTTTAAAAAGGGTTAGACAGTATTGAAGCCGCTCCCGTACAGCGTTGCCAAATCTTCTTACGTTTTCGCATTGAAATATTTAATACACTGGACCTAATTACGGGTCAGTATTTACACAGTTCGATTAAGTTAAATATTATGCCTCTTTTAAACTATGGTTAGTCATAAGAAGAGTGAAACTGTTATTTAAAAATTTAGGTGGTTGTTTTGGCCCTCGCCGCCGTGCAAGCAGAAAAACCTGCGGCCTATGGTGACAAGCCGTACACTTCTGACTATCGGGTACGGAATTTTGCTCCTAGTTTTTTCCTTAAAATCTAGGAGGCTCATTTCTTCTTGCGCTAGGCTCCTTTAAAGTACAACTTCACTTACGTCGTCAACGACTACTACGGAAACGAGGAACAGTCCCGTACTGAGGCCCACGATTCCAGCGGCGTCCGCGGAGAGTACCACGTCAACTATCCTTACGGAAGCTGGCAGTCCGTCCAGTACGAGCCGGACCATGGCTACCAGTATGCTGCCAAAGCTGAGTACGAGCCCGCTGCTTACGCCCCGAAGTATGAACCTGCTCCTTACCAGCCAAAGTATGAACCAGCTCCATACAAGCCAAAGTACGAACCCGCTACTTACGCCCCGAAGTATGAACCCGCAGCTTATACTCCGAAGTATGAGCCTGCCCCATACAAGCCAAAGTACGAACCCGCAGCTTACGCCCCGAAGTACGAGCCTGCTCCATACAAGCCCAAGTACGAGCCTGCCCCGTACAAGCCGAAGTATGAACCTGCCCCGTACAAACCAAAGTACGAGCCGGCGCCTGAGTATAAGAAGCCGGCACCATATTACCCGAAGTACTAACGGCATGGTTTTGGCTTGTTCGTTCTGTGTGTTTGCGTGTACAGAAATACATCTCGTGTAACATTTGACACTTTTGTGGTTTTCATTCTTATCAAGCTATCCAAAGTAAAGGGACACAGCAACACTGATTCTTTTAAATACAAAAAAAACACGTTTATTAATCATGATATTATTATTACAACATGCCCACCACATAATTAGCTTTCCGTACTAATCACTTTTGCCTTCCCGAAACATGTTACCTCTACATATTTGCAAAATCTCTCTCTACCGCGAAGTACGCTTTTCGATGAACACACTGAAATTCCATCGAGTATCGTGCCGCACTTTCAAAATTCATCAAAACAAAAGCCAAGAATCTGGGGGGAGGGGGTCAAAAACGAGAAATTAGGCGGGGGAGGAAGGGGGGGAGGGGATTGGCGTGCTATGGAGCAGCATATAAATATTGGCACGAACCTTTTACAATAGCAAGTTACGATCAGTGTGGTTTTGTCTGTCATATATTAGAATCGCTTGTGTACAAATAAACGCTGGAGGATTTTACTCAAAATATGAAAGAAATTAATCCATGAATGAATGAATATTGCGTGTGTTCTTTGTACAGAAGAAACGCACCGCAGGAGAAAAAAGTACAGAGAAAAAAAAAATCCTGAGATCTTACAAATCGTAACAAGTTTAAAATGTTCCTCCATGTGGCTATCTCTTTCAATGTTTTTTTTTCCCGTGAATAAATTAATCAAAAGAGATAACATTCTAAACCTTGGGGGGTGAAAAGCATAGACAAGAGATAGAAACAGATAAAAACCCGATGTGTGTCTCATTCGAAGCTTAATAAATTAATGAAATTTCGACAATTTTGTGAAACCTTCACCGAAAACCTAAAAAAAAGATTTGTTTTTTTTAAGCATTTGTTTCAGATAGAGGAAAAAATTTGAAAAAAATGTCCACCAGGTCCCCGGCTTCAGAATCGAAAAAAAAGTAATAATAATTTACGAAATAAAGATAAAGTCGAGGCACCACGAAATAAAAAAGGGAGAACCGTTGAAATAAATAAAGTTAAAAATCTGCGCTCATAAGTTACTCTGTACAAACAGACGAGAGAAAATCCAATCTCCACGCTCCTTTCCAGGTGACGCGAGCTCTTCGACGACCGATGAGGGATATCTGTCGGGGTAGCGGGGAGTCTGCGGGCCACTCTCGCGGAGGTCCAGTTTTCGTTTTCTCGCCAGACCAGGTAAATTCTCGCCTTTCCTCCAGGAAAACAAGTTCCTTCATCACAGATAAGGCCAGAGAAAGAAAGAGACGGGCAGGTCGGGCAATCGACGGGGAGGGACGACGACGGGAGCGGGCGCAGGGGGGGACTCTCGGGGAAAAGGCACTTGGACGAAGAGAAGCAGAGGATGCGGGGTCTGCGCAAGAGGCCGGTTATTACGCACCGGAGCAGTCGATCTCCACGATATCCTTGGGCACGTCGACGAACTGATAGACGAGTCTCTGGCCGTCCACCTTGGCCAAAATGCCGCGCTGGTAATAGTACCTGCAGATTGAAAATTTAATTATTCCACACGGTGACCAAGGGAATTTCAGTAGTGTCTACAGGCCTAGAAGTAGATTCCATAGCGACTGGAATGGACGACAGGGAATAAAATTTCAAAAAGAAAACAGGGAAGTACACGGAATACAACGTGGGGACTCGGGGCAAGTTTGCCAGTGATCCTATGAATTCCTAAGGTGATTACATACGACTTCGGTAGGGATCGATAAGAGTTCTCCTTTCAAGTATCGACACATTTAAATTTGTTATCTTGAACTTTTAGAAAAAATTTCGAAACATGACAATCTTATGATTAAGTCATGATTGGGTGGGACTTTTAATTAATTCATTAATTGCTGTTGTTTTTGTTATTTTTACCTAAGGGCGCGTCCCATCGTTTCGTAATTCATGTCCGGCTTGTTCTTGTGAAGTCCCCACAGGCGGGAGACGGCTTTCGAGTCGACCAGCTTGAAGACTCCCTTCTCCCGGTTGGTCCACTTGATGTAGCGCGGGCAGCAGTCCTTGTCCTGGAGCAGCTTGAGCAGAAATTCCCACAAGTACGTCGTCGATCCGGCTGTATTTCCAAACATTCAGAACAACTTAATTTATTGCAATTTTACACAATTTTATACAATGTTATTTAAAGTTAAATAGAATGTTGATAAAATCTATAAAATTTCATCACAAGATTTGGACATAAGACAATATTTTATCAGATAGGATATTATCAAATGATAGTATTTCGATCTAGGACAGTTTTAACTGGATAGAGCAACCGGATGTTTACCTTCCCGGTTCTTCCGCTTTCCGGAAGGGCATCCATCGCCGGGGGGCGGGCTGCGCGACTTCCTCATCTTCTTCCTCCGCTGGGGACTGCCCAGCGCTGAAGTTCCACCGTATCCGGCCATACTGGACCCCAGATTGTAGAGACTAAGCTCGGAGAAGTAGCTGTCATCGGCTCCGATGGGACTGGCGCTGCTCGACGCCGGGCTCGACGTCAGCGGCGCCTGGATGACCGACGTGGCCACGCTGCCGCCGCCGCCTCCGTTCAGCCCCGGTGTCGTCGGAGTGCCGCCGTACGGGTTGTTGGCCGGTGAATTGGGTACCGACGATCCTATGTGATGCGAGACGGGCAGCAGGTGGAGCGGTGGAGGTACTCCGGCTCGCTGTAAGTGGCCGTGGTTGTAAAGCTGCTGCTGCTGTTGTTGGTGGCTGCTGCTGCTGTTGTAGGGTCCTGGGGTCTGCAGGGGAGTGGTCGGCGGTTGAAAATTGTCGAAGATATCACCTGTGGAAAGACAACGAGAATCTCATTAAATAATTAGTTTTCTCTCGTTATTAACACTTTATTGATTTACTATAATTAACTCTTGATACAGAACCAATTTCAAATTAGATCAAGTTAAATTGAATATCTTTAACACAAGATTCATATTTTGGTTTCTTGGTTAAAAATTTGAATAATCTGTTTCGTCTGGAGTCAACATTCGCTGCACAGGTTGGGAACAATCGACTCAAGGTCAGCACGCTACCCCTCTGCTCTCTCTTTCTATCTCTCTCTCTCCTGTTTTCAACCCTGAGGACTGGTCATCCGACTGCACACATGTTTTAAACTCTTTTCTTATTAAACCCTTCCGTACAACCATTTTAACGTAGCATTATAAAATTACCAAATTCTACGAACATTATACAGTATCAACTTAACATTAACTTAATGATAATACTAGATAGCAACATACATCGTAATTAGGATTAAAGCATCAAGAGATCAGTGGTTGAAACGATAGGAATTCGGTACTGGAATAATTTTTTTGGGGGAAATCAGCAGTGCTCAGCATAGAGTTAAACAGTTACAAATACTAGAGCCAACTTAATTATAATAACGGGCCATAAATGATAAGAAAGACCTCGTCACTTGAAACAGTTAATACAGTTTTTAAAAAAAATTCAGTAGTGCTCAGCACAGGGTTCAACACTTGCAAACCCTTCTGGTTTATGATGTTCCAAGAACAAAACCAAAGCGAAAAAAAAGAAAAAAACGCACAGAAAAGAATTTCAAGGTTGCAAGAGCAAAGCGACTTCCTGGTCGTTACACCAGCGCTTCCAGCCACTGGTCCCCAACCCTCTCGTGCAATTCAAACTTCCTCAATTTAAGGGGTGAGAAATAAACACAGGATATCTTGTTGTTATTATTCTCTACCCTCAGTAGTCTTAAAAACGCCAGTGATTAAAAGCATTTCCTCAAATGTTCTTCGCAGTGTTCATTTGTTGAACAATTTCCTGAAACCCGTGCAGCTGCTTCAGCGTACACACAACATACGGCGCGTGATTCTTCTTCATCGTATCCCTTTACCAATCGATTTGACTTTCTGATTCCATTTTCATTAATTAAGTATCATTTAAGTTTCTGTTATACTTAAACATATATGATATTTTTCAGTAATTATTTTAAGTTGTCAGCCCCTCCGTGCTGTGCTTCTTCTCGGCTATACATTATGAACCTTACATGTGAAGGAAGACCTTGAAGCCGGTCAGTTGCCCTTTCTCGAGTCGCTTTGCAAAATTGGCCATTTTGTTTTTAATTTCTCATAAATATATAAATTCCGTCCTCGCTCTCTTTGCCTTGGAAGAAATGGCGCGCGCATTACTCAGGTCGTTATGCGTTAAACTTCCGCTTTTGAAAGAATTTTGTAAAGAAAATACGAATAGGCGAGGGAGGGGGAAACAATCTGCGGTGTTTCACCATCGTGCTGGAAATAAACGAAGTGATTTGGATCGGTAACGAAGCGTGGACGACTTCCGGCGCTTTCCCGTGTGAGACTCCCAGTGCGACATTCAAAATCGACTTTTTTAAACAATAATTGTTGGAGAACTCGTTGTCTATGGCGATAATCGACTTATGTCACTTGTTGAAATGGCTAACACTTATCGACTCTCAACCTGCGTATTGGCGGACTGAGCAATCGATAGTTGATTCATATCGATTTAGTAAACAGGCGACAATCTGTTGAGATGGCTGACGTACATCGATTGTCAAGACTTTATGCGACTGATTATCGATCGATAACTGACGCACGAGCGTTTTTAGTCATCGATATTTGATTCATATCGATTACCAAACAGGTGGTGTTGAACTTGTTGAAATGACTGATGTACATCGAATATGAGGAACTTTGTACAAGTCAATCGATAACTGACACATGAGCGGTTTTAGTAATCGATACTTGATCCATATCGATTACTAAACAGGTGGATGATCGATTTGTTGACGTACATCGAATACTGAGACATTTACGACTTGAGTCGATCGCTAAATTTTAAGTCTAGATGACAATCGATTTAATCTACGTGTAGAGATGACTGAGACGAGACAATGCAAGAATCTTTTCGAGATTCACTCGAGCATTTAAGAATCTTTCCCCTCCTCGAGTGCGGGATAAGTATGTGCGAGAGATTCGAGGGAGATTAACGGGTGGAAGATGAGAGAGAGAGAGAGAGAGAAAGTTTAAAAAAAAGGAGAAGTTCGTTGACTTTCTGTTTCTTTGGCACTGAAGGTGAATGCTGAAGGTCAGCTGTTGGGTTAATCTCGTGATTTACTTCCACTTCATTTAGGCACCTCGACCATCTCCAACCCTAGAGCTACACACTTGAACAAAAGGGTCGTTTTCCTATACTCCCCTAGATGCGAGAATGAGTGTTTTTCCCTGACTTTAACCGATTCAGACGTAACAAACAGAACGGTTAATCAATGTCTGAACACCATACTTATTGTTGTTGAACTTGTTCAGTAAGGAAAGCTAGTTCAAAAGTACAGAGCGATTTTTTTAGGGAATCGGTAATCGATGGTTAAACCGAAATTCGGGTCTTTAAGTTATCGATTACTAAACAGGTGGTAATATCGATTATGTACCCCTTTAGTTATCGATAGTTTAGTCGTATTGATTACCTGATTACTGATAAATATATCGATTGTCAAGACTGTTGACTGGAATCGATTGCTAACCTACCCAAGCAGAAGATCGATGATGAGAACTAATAATCGATTATAACATCAATGACGATCGATTCACTTGATTGGAAACCTATCTAGGAGGCTCTTAATTATCGATAAATTAACTCATGATCGACTCTCTTATCCACGAACGATTGGTCTCATAAAGGAAAGAATCGATTTAGAATTCATATCGATCTTTTCATAAACTCAATAGAAACTGGTTGACGATCTAATTTTAACAAGAAAAATACAAGTGTTTCGTTCGACCGATCCCATTCTTCAAAATGTGTCGAATATTTGACAAATCGGCGGTGATCGATTACCGAACGGGGGCTATTTGTTAACACGTCAACATAAAAATACTTCGATGCGCCATAATATAAAACTATAATGGTTTTACCTTCAACTGAAACGCAATTCGTTCATATACAAACTTGATACCGAACCACGATAAGGTCCTCAAGTAGAACTTAATACAATCGGCGTTTCAGAAAATAAAACAAAGGAAGAGGGTCGCGATAAAAAGGAAACGAAAGAATCTGCGGGTGATTGATTGCAACAGCGCTAACGTACCATTCAGCATGTCCCATTTATTTCCTCCATATTGGTTCTCTTTTCAACGGTGCGTTATTTACAACCGAAAAACCTTCAGCCAACGGGAAGACTACCTCAGTTAGTCGGTAGAGTAAAAAAAAAAATTCTTGAAGAGGTGGGGGGGGGGGGAGAAAGATAGATAGATAGAGAGACTGGAGGGAAAAAAAAGTAAAAAATAGATCCGGCGGTCTGGGGGCCCTGGCACGGAAGTCGGTGCTAATTTTCCCTCGAAAAATTTTCCCTTGCGTGAGAAAATTTCTTCTGTTTTATTTATTTTCTCAAGTTTTGGCTATTTGTCCTATCCAATGGGAATCCTGACTGGAAAGTAACCAGACTTTAAACGGATAAAGTGCCAGGTCAAACCGAGGTCAGCGCGTATCGACTAAAACCAACCTGACTCCCACCACATTAGACTTGTTGAAAATTCTGACCGGTAAATAACCAGATCCTGACTGGTAAATTACCGGATCCTGACTGGAAAATTACCGGATCCTGACCGGAAAATAACCAGACTTTAAGAGGACACATGTCAACCGAGGTCAGCGCATGTTAAGTACCAAGTGTGACAGCTAGGGGGGTAAAAAGGAAAGGGTTTGTTTACTCTGATTTCGAGTGGAAAAATAACGAGTTCAAAAGATGGTGGGAAATTTTTTTAAAATTTTTTTGTCGCTCCAGTGCATATCCGCTCGACTGTTGTTTCCCGGTAAACACTTTGACAAGGCAGCTGCCAACCGTGGGATAATAATATAATGATGATGGCGGGGGTGACTTCTTGAAGAGATGGTCGTCGTCTTCCGTTCCGCGTTATGTCAGCGTAACGCGTCGCACTAAAAATGAACCGTGACTCAAACACTGTATGTGCCCGCAGCCACACGGACCCGATTTTTCCAGGTTTCCTCCCTTCCTTCTCTCTCGTCTTGTTTCGATCCCATTCGCCAATTTCTCGGCCCCACCTTTTTTCGCTTTTCGCCATTCCGTCGCAAAATAAAGACGAAGCGTTCCGCGCATTCTGCTATTTAACCCCAAGTGTTTTATCTGTCAAATTTTAACTTTTTTTTGAAAGACGAGGAATTTCAGTGATGAAATGGGTGCTGAACGACATACTGAATTTTCATCTTTCGTATTATAAGCACAGTGTAAAACACAATTGCCAAGATAGCAACGATCCCTTAAGTATTATCTTATAAATAGTTCATATCTGTGTATTTTAAGAATATGTAAAAGCCTAAATCAACGATATGAACATCTTAAATCACATAATAACATAATATTCGTTTCAGACGTATTACTAGTGATTGAATCTTATACGGGTATAAAAGGAAGGAAAGTTTTTTTTTAAAGTTTCAGTGAAGCGAGCGATGCTGCCGATTCAATCGTTCCAAATTAAATCAGTTTACAAGATAATACGAATTTCAGACGTCTTACTACTGATTAAAATCTTATCTATACAAAACCCAGGAAATTTTTTTTTTAGAAATAAAGTTTCAGTTTGGTTTACCAAGAAGAGAGCGATGCTGCTGAGTCAATCGTCCCAGAGCGGCAGCATAGAGAGGCGAGAGAAACGGCGGGAAAAAGGGCAATTTGGCCGAAGCCGAAGCGGAACAGGTCGGCGAGGATGACGAGCAGCTCATCGGTGGGCTGTACGAGTCGGCCATCACCAGCTCGTCGTCCATTTCCTTCCCGTAGAATCCTTCACCCGGTCGAATAAGCAACAGAATAGAATATAGCCATACGCCCCAAAGATTGAAAAGGAAAGCAAAGATACCAAGAAACGAGTGTTAGTTGGATAGCTTGGAGAATAGCTCATTATAGGCATGTTGGAAACGAAGCATCGTACGATGTGAGAGTATTCTCTTACCTGCAGGATGTAACCGCGTCTTGGCTTCATCGTTGCTCGTGTGACCGCTGCTGCTGTCGACGTCGGAGACTCCGCTGTCGGCTGGAGATGGAGGCAACGATCCTGCAAAATTGAAATCATTTATCAAGTCGATCAATTCAAACTTCATGATGAAGATTAACTAACAGTTCTTGGACCTTCTACTAGCTGCTGCAGCCTTCTAAAACAGTTAGTTTAAGTTGATATTATCAAGTAACAGCTTCATATTAACCATATGATGATAATTAGCTAATTAGTACACATATTGTTTAAAATTACGAGTTTATAACTGCAATGAAACGTTATAATTGAATAAGGATGAGTAACACTGCAAATCAGCAGAATATTCAAATCGATATCAACTATAATGGCTAACTTGAGATACTCGAGTTCGTTTTTGTCTGTTCCTGTCAAAAGTGTTGCTCTGGCTTGTAAGTGAGTTGTCGAAACTAAAGAGCGAGAGGGAGAAAAAAACAAGGTCGTGGGAACGTGTCTTGTTGACCTGTTTTGACCTCGTGTCCCATCAGTTCCGCCTAAAACAAGTCAACAAGAAACGGGAAAAGCTCTTCCGTCGTTCTAGTATCCATCTTCATTTCTCAAGCGACTTGACTTGAAATGACCTCGAACCCTCAAGAGGTCATCATGGGTGGCCAATTAAGACTCCATTCATTCAACTGACTAAATGTCGAATCCTTATTATAGTATGAACCAGTATTACAAAGTTATTATGTCGGTTCGGGAAGCGAGAAAGTAATGATTACCGGGCTTGGCGTGTCCGTTGTGCAGGTTCAGGTTAACGGACACTCCGGGCTGCTGACTGAGAATACCCCGCAGGAGCGTCTGCGGAGGATCGGGCCGGTTCACCGGAGACACGGCCGGGGAACTCAGGTTGAATCCACCGTTGAGCACCAGACGGCCGCCCAGTTGACTCGCGTCTACTGTCGTATCCACTGCAAATTCAAAACAACACAACATTAAACAGCAATCAACTTTGACTTCAGTTCAGTAATTTCAAACTTGGCGTTTGATTTTTCAACATTGACCAATAAACCGACTATAAAACAACCAACTTAATCGGTATATCATACTGATAGAATTAGACTAATGATAAATGAGATACATAGTATGAGACTAGCGATAAACGTTATGATGCATGTCCACTTCGTTATAATTATAATAAATAGACCTTCTTCCTTATTGTGGGTTGCCAACAATATAATTAGCAGATTCCTCCCAGTGGTGGCTTGTGCTACGATTTACGCGTTGCTATTTGTCACAGTCTCCCCTTTGCACGAAGCACAGCCAGACCAGAATTATTTCAAACATTTTTCTAAACTCCGGGCCAATACTTTTATTTACATATTTAAAAACAAGACGGAATTAGTTTAAATGTAATTCAGCTATTTATCATTTTGTTCTATTTTTGTCACGCGTGCAACCAATGCGGGTACCATCACCATTATCACTTTTTTTAAAAAA
>JAIQCU010001592.1:0-18746 GCA_022114935.1 Leptestheria dahalacensis
TCAAAAGTTGAGTCGACCCATGTACGACATGTCGGTAAGCAGTTGAGTCAATCGCCATTGAAAAGAGCGCCAGAATCGACTAATATTCGACACGTCGGTACGCAGTTGAGTCGACCGCAGTTGAAAAGAGCGTCAAAAGTTGGGTCGATTCATATACGACATGTGGGTACGCAGTTGAATCGACCGCAGTTGAAAAGAGCGTCAAAAGTTGAGTCGATTCACATGCGACATGTGGGTACGCAGTTGAGTCGACCGCAGTTGAAAAGATTGTCAAAAGTTGAGTCGATTCATATACGACACGTGGTTAAGCACTTGAGTCGAGCGCCATTGAAAAGAGCGTCAAAAGTTGGGTCGACTCATATACGACACGTGGGTACGTGGTTAAGTCGACCGCAGTTAAAAAAGAGCGCCAAAAGTTGAGTCGACTCATATACGACACATGGGTACGCATCTGATTGGTCCGTAGCCGAAAAAAAGGGGGAACAGTCGATTCGAGTCATATACGACACATGGGCACGCATTTGATTGGTCCGCAGTTGAAAAGCGCGCGAGAAGTCGAGTCGAGTCATATACGACACATGGGTACGCAGTTGAGTCGAGCGCCATTGAAAAGAGCGTCAAAAGTTGAGTCGACTCATATACGACACATGGGTACGCAGTTGAGTCGCCCGCAGCTGAAAAGAGCGCGAAAACTCGAATCGACTCATATGTGACTCATAAGTACGCATGGGATTGGTCCGCAGTTGAAAAGAGCGCGAAAAGTCGTATCGACTCATGTACGACACATGGCGGGGCGAGATGGTGGGGCGAGTTGGCGGGGCGAGTTGGTGGGGCAAGATGGTGGGGCGAGATGGTGGGGCGAGTTGGTGGGGCAAGATGGTGGGGCGACATGGTGGGGCGAGTTGGCGGGGCGACATGGTAGGGCGAGATGGCGGGTTGACTCGCCCGCAGTGGAAAAGAGGGCGAAGCATGCCCGGACTTGTTTGGCTCCCATGTTAAGAGATAGGACAACGATTTAACATAGAAACAGATAGCGAATTTGGAAAACCGGTCGGGAGAAAAACGGGGGGAAAAAAAACGTGGAGTGGAAAAACGTGAACAATATGTTTTCATGCTGTTAAGCAATGGAGACAATTATAGAGTTCAGTACTTTAGGACAAGGATATTCCCATATCCAGCTATCAAGGAATCTACCTATCTACCTGTCTACTTGTCTACTTGTGTACTTGTCTATCTATCTATCTATATATATATCTATCTACCTATCTGTCTATCCACTTATTCAGCTATCTATCTGTCTACCTATCTATCTATCTATTCTATCATATGTCCACCCTACCTATCTATCCTATCTATCTAATTATCTATCTATCTATCTATCTATCTATTTATCTGTCTACCTGCCTACCTACCTATCTATCTATCCTATCTATCTAATTAACTATCTATCTATCTATCATCTGTCCATCTATCTGTCTATCTATCTACCTATCTATCTATTTATCTGTCTACCTGCCTACCTATCTGTCTATCTATCAACCAATCTATCTATATGTCTACCTAGCTACCTACCTATCTATTCATATATTCTTATCTACCTCAACTACCTATTTACCTACTACCTATTTATCTATCTGTCTATGTACCTACCTACCTATTTACATATCTGACTTTCTGTCTGTACACCTATCTGTCTATCTATCTACCTTCCCATCTATATATTTAGCTACCCATCTTCCTACTTATTTCTTTACCTACCTGTCTATCTATTTATCTTTATTACCTATCTACCAAAAAGCGTTCTATTTACTTCTTTATTTAGATTTCAACTTTCCCCTTTCGTGTCCGTGAATGTCTTGTCGAATGAACGCGTGACACTGGGTTCGTTAAAAGGAAGCGTATTCCCTTTCGGTCTCAGTTCCACATACGAGGTCCATTTAATTTTATAAACTAGCGAGAACCGGTACATCAACTTTAACGTCATTTAATATTTTATCTATGTATATTAAAACAGGTTCATTATACATGACGCCCTTTCAGTAAAATCTTGGTACCAATCCTCTTTAAAATACTAGGGTAATAGAATTTATTCAAGAAATTCAACTAAATTAAGTTAATTTTCGTTAATTTTAAAATGAAATCAACAATCCAGTTGTCGTCATTAACGAACTGTTTTTACTTATTGATTAGATGAATTCATTAAAATTTAATTGGAATTTGCTTACATATTAGGATCCATAGGTAAGCTCATTGCCATAATTTTAACTAATTATTTAAGTAATAATAACACTGCTAAGAACCGAATTAACAATCTAATACTCGTAATTAGGATTTTGTTTTACTAATTACTGATTAATAGTTAAATAATTAAAATCAATGTTCTTTGACTAGTTTAATTAAATCCACTGCGATAATTTCAACCCATTTAAAAAAATTGCACCGACGAGATAACTAATTGGTGAACAGTCTAGTTCCACTAATTAATAAATCACTTAATTATTATCAATTAATTAGTAAATCGAATTAACTTAGGTCTTGTTTTCACAAATCGACTTAAAGGTTTATTACTTTTTAATTCCCCATCTGAGCAAACAGAGCTGTATAGAGGACGCCGGAATCAAATATTAGCACACTCGGTTTAAAAGAGAGAGAGCGAGGATCAAAACGCATTCAAGGTTCCACATATAAAAAAATTACAAATAATTTTAAAAATTAAACAAATAAAAGATGATTTGATTACAATTAAAATTAAACCATTTTTTATATTAAAAAAAACGGTAATTGAGGATCAATTGCAAGCGAGGTTATCGACTGAGATTGTTTACTTGACGACGTTACCGTTGCAACGCTGAGATGAATTGCGCAGTGCTTGGCGCTTGTTGCAGAACCACACGCGCACTACGCTCCGGTCGTAGCCGATCTCGGCAGCTATGCTGTTGATCTCCTTCGCTGTTTTTCAATCAAACCGCGTTCATTAATCAGCTGTACGTCATTTAGATAATTTCATATTCTGAAATTAGCCGCGTGAATTTATTTCTTTATTTAATTTACTAATATTGTATTTAGAAAGAGATTTATCGACACGTTCAGCTGTACTTTATCTCAGTGATTCACCTTAAAAGTTAAATAACTAAATTCGCTTGGAATAATGAATTATAAGACGTCGTGAATGAATTAGTCAACTTAAAGAGGACTAGTTTATGTCTAGTCCTCACTATTTTTAGAAATTAATAATTTTACGTAAATTAGAAATTATACCCGTTGGGTGGGCGCACTTGTGGAACTTTGCATTAAGGACGACCAGTGCGTCCGTACTGAAGAATGTCCGCTTCTTCCGCACTTTGCCAACGTCCGGAAGCCCGATGACGAATTCTCCGGACAGGTGACCCTCTCGGTACTTCCCCTCGGCCTCCTGGAGCCACTGTTCCAGGACGGGTCTCATTTTGGCGGCGCTCTTCGGTGTGATGTCCAGCTTTTCGAACCTTAAGTTCGGAAAACATCAATTAATTATTCGTATTAGGTAATAAAGATATAAAACAATTAGTGAAATGAGCACCTGCAAATGGCTGACTGACTGTACGCAGGTCCCTGTGTCGAACTGAGGGCCAGACCGACTTGCGACTGCGTTAAACCCAGGAATAGTCGCCTCATTTTGAAGTTTTTGGCGAACTGGCGAATCTCCTCCAAGTCGACGCCGTCGACAACGCTCAGCGTGCTCTGTTTAATAGTCGCTTGGCCTTCTGTTAAGATGAGTAATCGAGTCAATTATAGAATTATATTAATAGCTAAATGAATTTTAACAAACTTGTTATACATTGCTCATTTTATTAATCATACTAAGTTAAACTAGTAAATAAACATTCGAGTGGTACCGAGATCATCTGTGGAATCGGGGAGCTGCGGGGAAGACGCCGGGCAGGAGACAGACTCGGCCGACTGCACTGACAAAGAAGCCGATGAATCTACAATAAATAAATAACAATAAACAAATAACTATCGATTAATAGATATCGATTTTACCAGGAGTAATAGTAGAAGGCTTAAAATTACAAGCCGGCGTGAATTTCTGAAGACTATGAGGAGCGACACCCAACACCGATGGGTGCGGCAAAGCCAGGAGCTGCGGACTGTGTGGAATGTGGCTCATCGCAGGCGGGGCAGTGGACGATACGTTAAATACTGATTGTAAAGGAACACCTGTTGTATTTAAATAGTATTATAATTACTTATATAACTAACTATGACGTTAATTATCAAAATAAAAAGAAAAAATGTAACACCTTGTGAAGACGCTATTAGCACTTGGAAGCCCTGACTGCCGGACGACGAATCCTGCACGCCAGCTGTCTCCATTAAAGCGGGCAGCGAGGAAATTTCTCGCATTGCACCAGTATTACAAGCTACCTCGTGATGATGAAGATGAAGCTCGTACTGACTTTCCTGCGACAAGTTCGACGTCAGATTGGTTAGCGCAGTTAGCGGGTCTTCGGAAACTGCGTCTTCATCTGCACATTCTTCACCTTCGGCTTGGATATTGGCATCGTTTTCTGCTTCGCCGTCTTCTTCGTAATTGGACGTTTCGAAACAGGAGACGTCATCGTCGTCGGGGACGTCATGACTAACATTACCGGCCTCGTTCTCGCCTGCGGGAACTTGGACACTTTCTTCTGGAACGGGCTGCGGGTAGACGACTTGAGATACTGGCGCGGTCAAGGTACTGGCAAGTGATATGATTTGTACGGCTTGTAGACCCTGTGGTGTTTGGATGACCTGGAAATACTGCTGCGTGGGATCCTGTGTGACGGGTAAGCTGCCGATCAACGGCTGAGGGAACACGGTTTGAGGTTGTGCTGTTACGAAGGAGAAATTAGCATTCTGGACTGGAAGAGTGCATGGGAAGGTTTGATATAGTCCCGCAGGTTGGGTTATCAGAGCCGGGTTGAGTTGCTGCGGGAAGAGAACGCCCATCGGCTGCAGCGGGGCTGCGGGTTGAATTTGAACCAGGTTGGGGTTTCCGTAGGTGAAGAACCCATTCATTGCAGATAATGTCTTATTAATTTCTAAATAAATCGACAATCTATAGTTTTAGACATTTAACATTTGTTTACATTCTTCCTGTTTAATGTGTCAAATGCATGAAGGGAAAATGACGCGCAGCGTTGCCAGATTTCCGTATATTTTTTTTGAATTCGCGGATTAACTGATTAAAAAATACAAGTACATAGGTAAATACACAGTCGGTAATAGTGAATTACATTTTAAATTTAATAGCACTTTAATCAGAAAAAATAACAATGCAAATTCAAATTAAGTAATTTGAAAACGTAAAATATTAGCGGCTTTTGAAATGATTATTTTAATAGAATTATTAGATTAAGTCTCTGAATTCAAAATCATTAGCTCAATTTCATGTACATTAAGATAAAACTTTAACTGAATCGTCTTTTAATTTTTAAGCCGTCGAGTAAACTTCGCTTCCAAAAGGTTCGGCCGAGCTTTCCTCGACGGATATAAGCCTAAAACAAACGATAAAAATGAATCAGGATTAAATTTCGTTTGCTTGTTTTTATAATTATATACCGAATCATAGGGTTCCTCGTCATCTTAGATTCCAATTTCACATCTGGATTGATCTCTTTACGTCCTTGCAATAGTTTCCCGGGTTCGGGACGGTGAAACACGAGGAAGGGAACCTCGGCACTGACATCTCCATTGACGATTCCAACGCATAGTTTGATCTATCGGAAATTACATCGTTAACTTAAATCCACTAATTAATCAACAATCAAATAGTTTATAAATTAATTCTTTAACCAAGAAATCATCAATTAATAAACATTAGTCAACTATCAGCCTTTTGTTAATTACAATACTAAATTAATCGCAATAGTTCTGCTTCAAAAAGGACGGTTTTTGATCGTCCAAAACCGGTCCCGAATCACAGAAAAATTTTTGAATAATATTTTTTTATTATATTAGGTATTTAAGTGTAAGATATAATCTGAAACTTAAAATGGACTTTACCTTAGCTACATAGGAAACAATGATGGCGAATCCTTCACGAGGATCCGTATTGGGGAAAACTGAACTTGGCGCCATTTTTTCCGGAAGTCCGTGCAGTGCTGCTTCGTATCCGAGACCGTCACGGCGTCGGTGCGGTTGCAACGCCGTCAGCAGCGAATACGTCTGTAATGTAATTGAACTTTATAGTTAACGTTTTAATTTTGAAACAATGATGGTAAATACAGACATAAAGATGAATTTATAACAATTTTTTTAAATTAACCTTTTGCAAAGTAGCTCCCGGCATGATTGGACATCCGTCGTGAGATTCGAACCCGAAGATGGCGATTTTGCGCTCGCCACTTGCGAATGACATTTGCGAGCATTGCACGATCTTGCACTAATGGTATCCAATCAACTTATTACTATAACTCACATCCTCAAGTTAAAGTTTAATGGATGTTGTGTTATATTTCATATTTGTTTTTACGTTCAGTTGGATTATACCTTAATTTTCTTGACCGTCTTGTTGGAATTGTTCGAAATTGAGACATTCATGAGGATTTTATCGCCGAAGTAAGCGATAGTCTTATCGAGGCACATCTCAACTTGAAGACGACCCGGAGACAGGAAGAATTGCCGGTTAACCATGGTAGCCGGCCGGACCGCGATACTACTCTCCATCTCCGGTACCAGGGTAGTGTTTTGAAAGATTCGGAAACGCATCTTCACGCACTGTCTGTACACAATTAGTTAACTTGTAAACCTCGAGTAAATTCTGAAGGATATAGTTGACATCTGATATGTTAAACTTGAATGTACAGTCTAGGACTGGGGAAAAAGGGGTTCTTGCTGGGGCCAAAGTTATTTGCTTATTGCTCCCACGCTTTCTGAGGTATAGCAGCACAAAAAGTAGCATATGCAGAACTAGTAGTAACCAACATGCTCGTAAAGTTTTGCTTAGATCGGTTGGTAAGTTTTGCCGAAATATAGAATCCTAAACTTAAGTTTTCAGATCCCTTTTTTGGGGGTCTGGACTGTATGTTGAAGTATAATTTAAATATGATTTGAATGCTAGTGAGATACTTGTTAGAAACTGGCTGCTCCGCAGAATGACCTAGAAAGGTCACGACCTCGTAAGTGATGCCACAAGGTTCACCTCCTACTCCAGGCGGACGGTAAATCATGATTGAAGGTGGAAGTCCTTGCGGTAGAGGGATCGAAAAAGGATAGACATCCGATAGTTGTCCAACTTTCTTCATGATTCCTTGCTATACAAATATTCAGATATTCAAAAAATTGAGTTAACATTAACTTAACATATAAGATGATTACTTAATAACTCGTTTAACATGTACCTTTCCTACATTTGTCATGCTGGACATTAATGCTATAATACATGGATCTTTTTCAGGAATTTGCCATGAAAATGTATAGGATACTTAGGAATTTATCTAAATAAGCGAGTAGTAAGACGATCTGCGTAATTGATGTCCTAGCTGAAATTGTGGGTGGGTTCACAAACCTGCCACGAGGTGCACGAGGTGCCGTCCCTCGCATCATCGGGAAACAGCTCGCAGCTGGCGATGCAGGCGGTTTTCTTGAATGAAACATTAGTGAACTCATCCGATTCGGCTCCATAGCGGAAATGCAGCAGGATTTGAACGTACAGTCGTCTTCCGTAAGCGGCGTTAGGTGCTATGATGACAACGCCATCTGTCGATGTTAAGAAAGAACCTTAATGACTAGAACATCTTGAAATTAAGACGAGCTGACGCACCCAGTGGCTCCAAGTAAGAGAAATGATCGTAGTAGTCTCTTTTTCCAAGGTACAAAGTGACCTATAGAAGAAAGTATAATACAGCCACGAAACTCGATTGCCATTTCTTATAACCGGGAAGTTATATTTCATTAAGAGAGTTATAAAAGCTGTAAGTTGTAATAAGAAGGTAAAGATAAACGTTTGCAGAGTAAATCGTGCAGAAATGACGATGTTATGGCTCCTTCCTGCGGCGGCAGGGTTCTATATCGCTATATAGAAACTGCGGGTTGTGATCGTCATTTGTTTTAATGCCAACGGTAAATACTTTGTGGCAGTCATCATAGAAGCCATATAAAGTCCTGCTGTAAAAAACCTACTGAAACTTTATGGATAACCGCCTTAAACCTTTAATATTGTCATTGTCAGTCATTTAAACTCCTGAAAATGAATGTGGTTTTGCTGTATTCATAAAGCTGAATACTGATTGCATCAGTAATCGTACTACACATGTTAAGAGAAACTTAAAGAATACAACCAACAGTTTTTTAGGTTAGCTTATACAAACTTGGATACTAAATTCCACTTAGTGCGCACTGTGCTCTTCATTTGTTTTCAACGGAGACTGAAAACCACTTTGAGACCCATAAAAACCCGAGACTACGACGGTACTCTAGCTTTAAGTAGACAATCAGTAACAGCTGGATGAGATCACAGTAACGGACTCTCTTAACTTTTCATTTCGCCCTGCAGGAAACCGCAATACAGCAAGTTCAAATAGCTGCAGGGCAAAAGTTAAGCCAGAGGTCCATTACAGCGAGTCGTCAGCTTTGAGAGCTTTTGTAATGAATTCATACGTCGCCATTGGATGAAGTTTTACGGTGCACGGTGCCCGACGTAAGGGTCGACATGTTTTTCTTTCCTTACGGATGGTCACAGTCCCTTTTCCAAACTCAAGGATGTTACTGAAGAGACAGTTCCGGCTGAGACTGTCTTTTATGTGGCTGTCTCGGAGCTTTTACGGTTTCTTTTGATTTACAACGAAGCTGTACATCATCGGCGCTCACATGTTTTCGCCGTGTGCGGCTTTGACGACATTCCGCTCGGGTTTGCAACCACACTAAGGTCTTAAAGCGGCCCCTCAACGAAGAATTATCATAACAGGATTGGCATATTGACACGGAAGACTAGAGAAAGCTTCTTAGCTCCTGTTACCTAATGCTGTAAACACTCCGTTACGAATCAACTTGGTAAATGTATAATTAAAACAAACAACTTGTAATGCCGAAGGTAATAGGCTCTAGTCGGGGGTTCATCGTTTGCGCCTTCGATAGTTTTTGAGTGAAGGTACCGTACAGAAAGGAAATGGAATACGTAGCAATTGGGAAACCATTGGCTGGGTTGGCGCTATTCGGTTAGCATAACTCCACCAAGATGGCCGCCAGTAACCCTCAACCCAGGTTGAAGACCCTGATATGATTGTTTTTTCAGTAAAGGTACCGTGCAGTAAATCGGGAAACTATTGGTTGGCGCTGATCGCTTAAAATGCCTCTACCAAGATGGCTGCCAGTCAACCCCTCAACCCAGTTTGAAAAACAGCAGACGATTTTACGTCTCGGGGTCTAAGCTTTGCTTCCAGAGTTTTTTTCCCCGACAATTGGATTCAACAGTAATACCCTCTATGACTGTCACGTATTAACAAATAGTACCGTATAACGATAGTATATATTGTACTATACTGCTCAACTGCTGTTACAGTACTTGGGGTTGATGTGTAATATTCAGCAGCCGTTTACAGCGTGGGTTCTAAGCTTCACCTCCAGAAGGTTTTTACCACCAATTGAATTGAAAGAGCCATGCCCTATATGCGTTTCATGTTTCATGTATTAGCGTAGCAGCCTGAACGATACAGTCTGTATATACCAGTTGAAATAGACCTAGGGTTACGGTTGTTATTCATTGGATGGTGACACGTTTATTCATACGGATAGGTGGCGCTGTCGGACAATAACAAAGCAAAGATGAATCCCGGTGAACATCGTGTCAAAATTAAAGTAAATAACGTAGAAAACGGGGATAGACTACTCTATTCACTGGCTTTTCTCAAGGGAGAGGCTGAATGCTGTTTATGTAATTCCAATCAGTTAAATGGCGCTGTTTATCTGGGCACATCCAAAGATGTGAAATGGCCCGTACGAAATGGAAAGTTAAAACTTCTTTGCCAGTTAAACATTGGGAGTAATAACTTAGTTTTAAATTATGAAGATGAAGAAGGACACAAGGCCCATTTCAGTATTGAGCTTTTCCATGAACCAGTACGCTGTCGCAAAGTCGTACGACTTGTCTACGTCATTCCAAAGGGTGACTCGGGAAGCTTCCAAAGTATGCCTAAAGAAGTTAGTAGCCCGAATACAGCCTGTGATAAAATCAGATTAGGAGCGCTCGTGTTGCAAACTTTAACAGCGGAAAGACTTCACGAGGAAGGTCTTGGCAGGAAGACGTTTCAACTCGAGCGGGATGCCCTCGGCAGTGCTACATGTCACGTCTTTCACAGTCGGTACACCAAAGAACATTTCTGGTCTAGAGATGGCAATCAGATATGGGAAGATCTTGCCCGAGAGATGCTTAACGCAAAACTTGTTAACGAACACTCCAAAGTGTTAGCGTTTCTCAGTTGCACACATTACAGCTGGTCACGAGATGTTCCGCTGCAAATAAAAACCAAAGATGATTTTCAAAAAGCAGTGCAGAATACCAAAGCTTACGTTGCCTGTGGGACGGGAAACTTTGCCCTGTTGGGATCGGCGTCGCTGCACTCGTGGCCCGCCTCTGTGAAAGAGATCCACGAGTGTTTTACGTCAAAAGAGATGGTCGACACTAAGATGCTGCTCGATGACAGCGGATTTCGGTACTTGTTTTCGTAGTTACAAATAATATTGTTGGCTATATTTCTATGTAGGGGAACGATTGGAGGCTGCTATGCGTCGAGCCTGGGTTCCGCGTTACACGAGCTCGGCCACACGTTTGATCTGGTCCATTCAAAGGAAGGTATAATGGCTCGTGGTTTTGATGACATTGACTCGTTCTTTGTTGTTAAAGGTAAATTATATATTTTAGTTAATCATTGAAGTATTCTGCTAAACATGATTCATGTGAAAGGAACGTCGGAAGGCCAACCTGGAAATGTGTCGATTACTGTCAGTAATATACAAACCAAGAAACGGCAGCAGCTACACGACGGAGAGGCTTACTGGAATAGGTCCTCTGCGGTCCTACTTTCTGGCCATTCGTAATTTCTCTTTTTTAGTTGCAGATAAAACATTTGTGGGTATTTGGAAAAATATGCTTTGCAGGTGGTTTAACGAAGAACGAGAACCGCGGGATCTTGGCCCACCATTTGTCAAAGGGTAAACCAACTTGGCATTCTTCTAACAAAATAAAACTACATCTGTGCTCACCTTGAATATCTATATTTTTATCTATTTTATAAATATTTTGTATCGGGAAAAAAATTTACTTGAGACGTCAACTTTAATACAGGATGGAAGTTCATTCTCCCAATGGACTGCGGTTAATCGAACTGCGGATGGAGAATGATTTTACTTTGAAATATTGGGAGTTCGTCAGAAACGCGAGGCCGGTGAAAATCTTCCGTCTCAGCTACGCCGATTGCTCCGACAAGAAGATCTGCATTTACGTCCAAGACACTTTAGGGAATTCCATTAAACACCAAATACATTTCTAGATTCAAACTATTTTGATTCTGAACGCAGATACACGTGAAAACGAAATACAACTACCATAACAGTTTACTTGATTGATTGACAGATGTACTTAAGTACCTGGATAGATAGATAGATTGATTGATGAATAGATAGATAGATACATAGAGTGATAGACAGATAAACATCTTCAGCAAACGTACAAGAGATGGAGAGATAGAGTTATTAATTAAATTCAAAACAGTTCAATTACTACCATAGACGGTTAGTTAAATAGATAGATAGATAGTTGTGGGGACATTAGACTGCATCTTTTACAGGATGAATATCTGGTCAAAAAATTTACTAATTTAAAGGAATAGTATTAATAAATAAACATAATATTAATAAATAATATTCGACGACGTCCTGGTGAGATTTTCGCTCGGTTTACTGTTAAAATTTAAATAATCTATATTCTGTCACCGTCGATGGGTAGATTGATAGAAGGCAGTGCCAATAGATAGATGCTGCGAGTATTTAACACGATTTTCTGTTTATAATTTAAAAAAATATATTTATCCCGCCAGGTGGCGCTACTGCAGCAGACGAGTTTCAAAAATTCAAATTCTTGTTTACGTTCTGCAGACAGGCCAACTGTCATCAGTTGTTGTTTGTTTTAATTCTCATATAAACTAGCTACAATTTTACAAATGCACGACAAGAAAGTAGCCGAATATGAACCGAATTTGGCGGAAGTCGCTTTAGATCATCCGATGACTGCAGAGGAGAACGGCCACATTACAATAGAGTTCTTCAAATATCTGCTTTTTCAGAAAGGTCAAATAAGTTTGGCCTTTCCCAGCTTGTTGAAAACCGTGGATCAAATCAAACACCGACTAAACCTGACCGAGGTATTTTGAATCTTAATATTCGGTACCACTCGCTCATAAGGGTTTTAGTCGTACGTAGATAGGACGTTCAATACCTTACCACATCTTTCATCCATTATGTTGATTTGGTTATCATTATTTCCAAGGATCAAACGTCTGGCGATAGTGCTTCAAGGAAAGACAGACTGATTCGTTTACAGCAGAGGAGAATAGAGACCAAATTTCTTAAAGCCGCCCACAGTTTTATTCAAAAGTTTTCAGCCATATCTGAGGTAAATCAATCTTTCCCAATTTTCTTTCACAAAATAACGTGCAGTGTGCTAATCTCATCCGCAGAGAATCGAGGAAGAGTTTTCAAACAGAACGACCACAATTGCAATACTTTTCGGGACCTCCATATTCACGGCGCGGGACGTCTTCGTTCTTAACCTCCCGTGCCCCGTCGATAGAACAAATGGCCAGAGCACGTCCGCAAACGGAATGAAAGAAAATCTCTCTTGCATATTCAGGTACTTTTCAATATGGTAACAACCACGACGTTAAAGTGCTTTGTTACAAGTAGAAAATAGAAATCAAGTCATATCAAGATTGAATTTGATGTCATCGCAACAGGTTTCTTGTCTGCGACGATACTTTAGGATCTGCGCTGAATTCCATCAACCCGACACTGGTCCACGTAATGTGCTGGAAGGACCTGAGTCCGTGTTCTTGCAGTGATGATCTCCTACCCCGTCCGGGCTACCGTTTTCCTCCACGCTGCCGCGTCCTGACAGTCAATTTCACCAATCGTCCCAAGTCGCCTCAGCTGTCCAAACAGAGTCTCGCCTGCAAACGGCTGAGCTTCGCGGCACCCGACCGAGACTGCACGCCCGAGGACAGTTTTCACGAACTGTTGCTCGAGATCTCGGGAATAGCGATCCTGGATCCCGAGGAAGTGTCCCTCCCGATTCTTCCTTCGTCCAAGGTCGATTCTTGTTGGTTTCAGCTAAATCACAAGTTGAAGGGTTTTAAATGCAAATTATGAGAATGGAGACAGAATAGAAAATAGCTGCAATTGTATTCATTCATTTAATTGCCCATACAAAATATACGCATCTTGATAATAATTTATGATGGACATAGAATCAAACTCCACACACATGGAAAAAAGTACTGTTCGGTTAACAGACGCTGAAATCCCATAGTTTTACGGTGCGGTCGTACGAACCAGAAACGATGACAAAATCGTTGAACTGGAGACATGTAACGCCGTCCGTATGGTTCCTTAAAGTCAATATCCGCTGCCCTGTGACAAACGCAAGTCGACTGTTACGAAAAATTTCAGCTGGTGATTGGCTATAAGAGACTTGCCTGTATGCGTTTGAAGCTGCCAAACTTTTAAAGTGCGGTCGTCTGCTGCGCTGACCATTCGCCATTCATTAGCCTGCAAGCACCGGATTACACCTAAACCAGAAGGCAATGTTACCGGGCAGCCAGTCAGAAAACTTCTTTTTTCTGGTGGTCGAATCAAAACTACTCATCCCATTCGTCCACCCATCCATCCATAATCAATCTATCTATCCGTCCATCTATCTAAGCTGTGCAACTGTCTATCTATCTATCTACCTAAATACGTAGTTTCTATCTACCTATCCGTAGACTTACCTAACCGTCCATCTGATCCATCTACCTATACATCCACTAACCTATCCGCTCTACCTACCTACCTATTCATCTATCTGTATCTATCTATCTATCATCCATCCGCCTATCTATCTAAGCTATCCAACCACCTATGTTTCTACCTACCTATCCATTTGTCTATCTATCTAACTACCTAGATTCTGTCTATCTATCCATATACTTATCCATCCGTCCATCTACCTATATTTCCATTAACCCATCTATCTTATCTATATACCTACCTACCTACCTATTCATCTATCTGTATCTATCCATACATCCATCGAGACTACACTTCTAGCAATCAACAGCAAAAGCGCCAATCATACAATTCTGAGACATAGCTGTACCGTACGTATAAGTTTGACAAGTTGATTGTCTCATGAGAAAACTTGTAAACAGTTATAATTTGGTTATGAAGCAGCAAGATTTAGTACCAGTGTGACCCTCGGAGGTCTTCCAGTCGAGCGTCGATAAACAGTGGCCCGTGGCAAGATTCCATAATTTGATACTGCGATCCAACGATCCGGAAATGATACGCTGGTGGTCGACGGAAATGCAAGTTACTGCTTCTTGGTGTCCACACAGCGTCGCCAGGCAACGGCCCGTCGACATGTTCCACATCTGCAAAATTCCAATTTTTTTACCCCTCAAAAAGCCAACATTTCAGTTTTCCCAGATTTCTTAATTGTTCAGTCTAACTTTTAATTTCTAAACTAAAATCTTATCTATTTATCTATTTTCATTATAGTCCTTAAGAGGGAGTTATTTTACGTTGGCCCATCTTTTGAATATTTTTAAACATCTAGATACGCGGTCTACCTTGATCGTTTTATCGGCTGAGCCACTAACAAGGATGGAGTCGGTGAACTGGAGACACAGTACGTGATCTTCGTGTCCCCACAAGGTCCGTGTGCATTCGCCCGTTTTCAAGTTCCAGACTTTCAGCGTCCCGTCGTATGAGCCGCTGATAACTTTCTCCGTGTCCATCTTTTTCCAATTATGGAAATCGAATTTTTTAAATTAAAATGTCAATTCGAAGTAAAACAATGATTACGATTAATATTGAACTTTTAAGTTTTCAGAAGTTAATGTTAATTGGGGTATTTCAATTTATATAATTAAATATACCTGGACACATCGAACTGTACTGGTATGACCAATCATAGTCACTTTACAGGCAATGCTGGACCACTGATCCTGAACGGACAAGTCCCACACTTTGAGAGTCTGGTCCGTAGAGCCGCTGACTAACCGATTGCCCAGCAAGTGGAGGCAGCGGACGGTCCCTGAGTGCCCAACGAGGGTCATAACGGACCAGGGGCTGTTCGTCCTTATATTCCACACTGAAGTTCGTCAAAGAAAAAAAATGAAGTAAATTGAATTATAGTTAAAATTTTTTACATTTCATACCTTTGATGGTTTTGTCATGTGAGCCGCTAACAATTCTCGTGTCGTCAAACTGAACGCATGAAATCCCCTGACTGTGACCCTCGAACGTCCGGACGTGGCACTGTCCACGTAACCAGTTCCGCTGCAGACGGTAACGTTCGATAAAGGCCTAAGTATCGGCAAGGTTACACTAAGGTTATGCGATAACGGAGGACACTGAAATGGTACCTTTCGCCAGCAGATTTTCCCCTCCTGCTCCATCAAGGTATTCATCTGTTTTGAGTGCCCTGCGGAAGACAGACGCCACGGATGGGTTAAGCATAGCTGCCTCCATAGCTTCCCCGCTTGCGTTAAGCTTTCCCAGTGCTTGCAGACCTGTATGAATTGTACTGATATTACTTTGGCTGATAACTGTAATGGTTAACAGAACGAACCTGCGAGCAACGAGCGAGGGAAACGGGATCGAGGTAGGAGAGAATCTTGTACGAGATGACGGGCGGTAGCCACGAAAGAAAATCCTGGCAATTGCTTGGGCATAGAAAATGCAGCTTATCTTGCAAGAGCATGGAAACCATGTGGTTCTGAGATTGGCCGCAGTCACCGAGGAAAGCCTGAAGTACGCGGTTCTTCTGCTCGTCGTTGAAGCTAGAGAACCAGTTCTTCATAATTTCTAGCTTCTGACTGAAGTTGGATTTGTTGTTTTCTGTTTTATTATAGTTTTTAATCTTGTAATGATGAGGCAAGCTGTGATAGAATCGGTTGACGTGGTAACCAGATGGAACGCCCGGCGCCGACCGTTTGCGGGAAAAGTGATCCTTGCGACTGGGAACAGCATCGTCCGATTTGACAATAATTCGAATAAAGGTAGAATTGTTGATTTTGGTTATATTATTGGCACTGAATGAATAAGAACGGCGCGCTGGAACGCTGTCACTCTGCGCCATGTTTGTTTGTTGTCATTGTCAACGAATCCGGTTACTAGAGTATCTCTTGAGTAACGGTTACTAATATTCAAATCCGGTTACTTAATAGATAATCATACATAGTTCTTTATCTCTAAATTTCTCGTAAGTCGACTACTATGCTCGTAATATGTAAAAAATTAAAGGAAATTGAAATCACTTTCCGGAATCAAATCTAATGTGAATGTTCTGGATTCTAACTTAAAAAGTTAATTGGTATACCACGAATGATTGTTATAATAATTTAAAGCAACAGTAATGCAAGCCGTGTTTGATTTGTTTTGACACATTTTATTACGACAATGATATTGTATCAATGACACGGAAAGGGGTTATACATTAGTTACGTTCATGCTTGATACAATATTGAATGATTCGATTTCTCTCATCTGAAGCTTCTCAAACAATCATCGGCGTTCCAATGTGGTACTTGAACCCTCGGAGCAATATCGATTTTAGCGAATAAAAAACATTCCAGTCTATAAAAATCCGCAACATTCCAACATGCCTTGGGAAACGAAATGGACGATCAGCAAGCCCGGTTGTCCGTAAAGCCTCTCTCCTCCTTTTTTGTCCACTTCCCTGCTATAGCCGCGCAATTTCATCTCACGTTGACAAGTCCAAGAGAGCCATGGCTTTCGAGATATTCTCGTCCTGTATTTAGAATTAAACTTTATTGTAATCTTCATAAATACACGTGTCGAATAAGTAAATAAAAAGTGACGAATTGTGTACCTTTGAACATGTTTCGAAGAATTCCTCCCAAGAGATGAGACCATCGTGGTTCAAATCGAGCTTCTGCAAGTTTATTCAAATGATGCAATTGTAGGAGTAATTTGATGAACAGGCGATGCTAATTGAATGAAAGAACCTGAAATATTCTGTCAGCGTGACGTTCGGCGATAAGCTCGTCAGTCACCGCGGGAGTTTGATTGACTGCTGCAGATGTTCCTGCTTTCGAAGGAGACGCACACGTCCGATGATCTTGTCTATGACTGGCGTTGCTTTTCAAACCTGCTGGTAATAACGTGAACATGTCAGTGAATAGCGACAACCTTTAAAACCAATCCGAAATACCCCAACAGTCATTCAAGATAACTTAGTTGCTGAATTTGATTTTGCGGTTTTCAGTCCGCGAACTTGAATCCGCGGGTTTTCAGTTTCCATTATTCCATATCTTGATTTAACTTGATAAAGTTAACTTTTAAAGCCAAGTTAAGGTTGTATAAAGAGTACCGTGAGCGGTAAGTCGATGGACGGCCGCTACGACATCCCTGAGCTCTTGCCGGCTAATGGCGCCGTCACCATCGGCGTCGTACAGCGTAAACACCCAACGCAGCTTATCCGGCAGAGAGCCGTGCGATAGAGCAGAAACACCCAACACCAGTTCCTAGTTATCAATAGTTAATTCAATTATCTATTAAACTATTTAGATATTTTCACCAACTGTATGAAAGTTGAAAGGATAAGTGACTAATGGGAGGTCGAATGGATTAAAACTTGACAGCACCGACTAAAAACGCATCTCGATATAGTACTAGCAGACTAGCTACAATGGTTAGTAGCTCTTATGGCTTCCAGGGAATCGTTAGTTACTAACTATCCTGTATGAATCTCTACCAATCTATGAATCTCTATAGCCCTTGGACAACTTCAGTCAATTTTACAATGACAGCTGGAACTATAAGGAATTTCAAGATTCTCTTGAAGCAATCTCTAAGAATCCTGTATAGATGCATGATGCAATTGATAATCCACTATGTTAATTAAATATATCCATTCATTAGTTTTGCATATCATTAACTTGGAAGATAGATAAACAGATAAAATTCAATCTCTGCATGTCGATTTCAGTTTAGCGAGAAAAATTACTCCGTTTTGGCGTGGAAAGCACATGGACAGCTCATATAACCATACCGTCAAGATGGCGGACACTTCGTATTACGTAAACCCTACATAGGAATATAAAAGGGATTGGATGGTTTGATCTAAATAACTTCTAATGGTCTTAAAATAACATTAATTAAGTTAGTACATATTCATTGAAGCCTCTTAACTGTTGAAGATGATAATAGAAGATGTAGTTATCAAATCAACAGAATTCCGAATTTAATCAGGTGAAAGACTGCCCCGAGTTGGGTCGAATGAACATCTAAGATAAGTGAAGTCGAAAATAAGTCCAAGTCTAAGAGATGCAGACGCTTATCAGACATGTTTGAGAGAGGGCCTTTTATTGGACAGGAAACTTGGAATCGATCCAAATAGACCTGCACGACGAGGGCAACGAGTTTGAAGAAGATGTAAAAGGAAATCAAAACAGTGGAATGTATTGACGTGTATAAAGCTACTTTTCCTCCGCCGACTTTCATTTGTT
>JAIQCU010001593.1:0-20710 GCA_022114935.1 Leptestheria dahalacensis
TACATAATAAGTACTAGTATTATATAAGCTACTAGTTAGGATTCTTGTTACTTGGAATCAGCCAGGATGGGAGTGACGCGAACATATCCTTTAATGCAGCGGGTCTCTCCAGCCAAGCGGCTGTTATCGTTGAATTTGAGACTAACTTGTCCTCTCTTGCAGGTCTTGCTCAGCTGCAATAAGTAATCAGACGCTCATTAATCACTTTGATATATTATCCTTAATCAATGATTGATAGTTATAATTAACTTCTGATCTCTGTCATAAGATTGGTAATTAAATGAAAATACTTAATTACAGTAACATTTTATTGCGGTAAATTGAAACACAATAAAACTCAGATACTGTTATGACTATTCCAAATCAAGATCTAATTAACGAACATATCGCTGACACCAAAATATCATATTGTTGTCATGTAACCCAGCTTTGAGTTCAGGTGACATTTAATTTAAAAAAAGCAAATATACGTTTAGCATTAGCGAAAATTGCTATTAGGTTAAAGTGACTTACTTTAACGTTCCAGGAGCAGGCGTACGGATCTTTCCTCGCTTTTGGAAAACTGCTGGAGGAGAAGCTCTGTTCCTTGCCGCTGTTCAGATCCAAGAGGATAGTACCTCCGCACGCATCTAACATCAATGATAGTTAACAGTGTTATAACGGTAAAACATGATATATCCAGTACATCATTCATCTTAATTTTGAAATGTCAGACATGAAATGATTGATGAATTACCTAAATCGCCGTCATCGATTTTAGCAACCGCTGCCGTCTGTTTCTGTTTGCTGTTGCTGATCTCGGCAGCAGTTTGCTCCACCTTGGATTGGGGTTTCTTGTTGCCACCGAGGACGGGCATTTCCGCCTTTTCAGCGGGTTTACCGCGGCGACCGAGCTGCTGAATGCGTTGCAGCAGTCCTGCTTTAAATTTCATATCCATCATATAGTTTAATCATTAACTTATATCGATATTATACTCGTTTTGATTTTAATTTTAAAAGGTAGTTTAAGATAATTCACATGAAATTTACCTGGCGAGCACAGGGCGCCGGATATAACGAGTCCCACCAAAAGTAGAATAGTTAATCGCATTCTTGATGACTCAGTTAACTTACTGATTAATTCTGTATTTAGTTTAATGAGTGAAAACGGATCGTGCAGTCCGTACGTACAGCCGACCACCTTAAGAATAACTGTTACTCGGGACCGGAGCCTGCTTTTATACCTTAACGGGATCCAACCAATGGCGTCGGGTGGGAGGAGGAGCCTGGCATCTTTATATTATCATTAAATACAACGTTTCTAACATGAATTTCTTTCAAAATTGCGGTTGACACTAATAGCACCGTAAATTGTTTAAACTACTCTTTTAAAGATGATAGCCAGAAATTTATATTTCACACATTCCTTGGTGAAAAAGGGACCCCCAAATTATGCGGTTTTCGTGATATTCAGAACTCTGTTTTAAATATTTTAAAAGTAAAGGAGTCAGTGTGGAAGTTAGTTAGTTTTAAAATGAATTCCAGAGTCGGTTAAGAAAAGATGAAATGAAATTGACCCGGAGCTGATTACGTTCGTGAACTAATTCGTTCCCGGGACAATAGCACCCACCTTCCCGGTTAACGGGGTTTATATCTGCCCTCGGGCCGTTATTTAACCTTTTATATGAAACTCGGAATATAAAGACTGGTGAAAACCCGACAAGAGGAAGATGAATTTAGAAAAAAATAAACTGGATTTTTCCGGTGTTAGAAGGTTTTATTTTTTCAAAAACTGTCACTAGATGGCGTTAGCTGCAGATACAGTGTCAACAACGGCACTTAAATGTGACCGAAATTCTATAAAGATGGCTGATTATATCAAGTTTCTTTCTTACAATTACGCTGAAAACGGCCATTAAACTTGAAATTACCGACAATAAAGTTCAAAATCAGTGAAATGTGTACAGCGCCACCTAGCGGTGAGAATATGAACTACAGTTTTCTCCTCAACATCACTTTCTCTGCTGCTCTTTTTCTCTGGTTTGTATAAGAACCAGGTGAATATTAAGTTTTCAAGTTTAAATATTAGTTCATAAATGACTATAACAGCTAAGTTACTAATGTATGATTCATAAAATGATTCACAGATTCAGTATTATTCAACTGCTGTTGGTAATTGTAGGAAGTCCCAATCAAGTTGATTTAATAGTGGGTTGTGAAACACGTCCAATTATCGAGATAGATTTTTAAGAGCCAGCCTCTTTTAGCCGAGTTTTTTCGTCCGGGAGGGGGGGTTCAGGGGGAGCCTCATGCTCTTTTGTTGAATGTCGTCGTGCACAGTGAAGAATTCAGGAAGTGTGCACCGGGCAGCACCGAAGTCCACTGACCTATATACCGGAGCACAAGACGCATTGTCTTGTTGACCAGATAGTTCATTTTATTCAACGTTAAATCTAATCTAATAATTAAATCTAAATAATTTTAATCGTAATACTTGTAATAGTAGCTAAGTGATTACATAGATAGATACGAAGATGGATAGAACACGAAGAGTGTTAATCTTTTGAGAACAATTATGGTTTGGTATTAGCTTAAATTAGTAATAATAGAGTAGAGTTAAGAACATTCTTTATATCGTCATCGGAATTACCTAAAATAGCCTTGTTCATACCGCAGCTGCATTTTCAGTTACAGCTTTTTTAAAAAATTATAATTACAAACGCAGAAGTGTTGGAGATGTTTGCAAGAACAGTTGGTAGTTTCACATTCTTTTGTATCAATAAGTTTTAATATCCGTAAGGCGTACTTGGGCTGTTTATTTACGCGTACAGAGAAAGCGAAGGCTAATGGGAGATTGGTTTTGTTAGAGAAATTGAGAGGTTGGCTGGGTAGATAGGTAGATAGGTAGATATGTATATCGGGGTATAGTTACATACATAGACGGTCACATAGGTATTTAGTTAGATAGATAGATAGATAGATAGATAGATAGATGGATAGATTGAGACATCGACATAAATAGAAAATAGGTAGCTAGACATGTTGTTGATAAACGGATAAGGTAAGGTACAAGTTATAGATAGAAAGGCAGATAGATGCTAGATAGATAGATGCAAAGATACTTACATAAACATACTTTAGTTACATGGACAAGATGGGAAGATAGATAGATAGATAGATAGATAGATAGATAGATACACAGATAGACATCATGGATAANGGAAGATAGATAGATAGATAGATAGATACACAGATAGACATCATGGATAAGATAGACGCTAGATAGAAAGGCCGATAGACGCTATAGATAGATAGACAGTAAACAGACAGATAGAAAGATACATAGATAGACATCATGGACAAGATAGACACAAAATAGAAAGGTCGATAGACGCTGTAGATACATAGATAGACAACAACTTCTGAAAAGGAATCTAGCATGAGCCAGAGGTCAGTGTAATTTTAAGAGAAACCCTCGTGGAAATGTTGCTTCATCACGGTCGGGGCTTTACAACATTTGTCCTGGTTTCACCACGTTTTCCGTCCGAGGTTAAGAACCTCTTCAGCTGTTTTCATTTTTATTTATTTTTTTCAAGTCAAGTGGAATTTTTCATTTACAATTTACACTCTCCTTGAAAAAATAATCCCCGGTTTTCCGACAAATTGTAACAGCGACAAGTTTACTTTATCGCAGTAGTTTCAACTATACTATTCAATTCATTCAATTCAACACTACTATACAATTCACGGTAACCAGCTGTTTAATATAAACGGTTAAGAAAGCCAGAAACTCAAATGAAGTGAAGAGCGCATCGCACTGAATGCTCACAGTTCGTGCCAATTAAATCCTCGACAAACAACGCGACATATTGTTGTCTTTTGGACACGCAGGGCCTTCCCGCTGTTACCGTCCTATGCTTCGCTAATGATGCGCTTTAAAAGTGCAGCAGATTAGCAATGGACATGTAACGCACGTAACGGTCCCCTTATTAATAAATTTCTTCTTTAATTTCGACATGGTTTCTTAACGACAGTTCCCATAGTTTTCACAAGTTAAGTGTACGAAACCAAAAACGAATTAAGTATTACTATAATATATTTAAGTAATTTTCAACTTTATTAAATTGTAACGTGACAAATTAACCTAACTACCAAATGAACTACTTTAATTACAGCTATCAAGATTAAATTAAAAAATATAAACATTTGATAGTTTAACAGTAAATTAAATGTAAAATAATATGAATTTTTTTTCAAATTTAGATGTTTTATTTACACAATGCACTACAAGCGCTACACCGCGGTGAAACTGCTGCTCATTGCTTGTCAGCACTGGTAGGCGTGGCGATAACTTCCTTGATGACGTGTTCCAGGAACTGGACCTTCTTGAGCAGCTTGTCCTTGGGTGAAAACTCTCGAAAAGACACAGCCACTACTTTGTAACCGTCCAGTGTGAGCAGACGCTGGCCCAGCGCCGAAATGCCCGTTAAGTGCGAAGAACCCAGGCACAGATCCTTGTAATCTAGAACCGTTACGGCGATTCTACAAGGGGAAAAAAAATCAATGAACTATCTGCCTCCATCTATCAAGCTACTTGTCTATCTATCTATCTAGCTATCTATCTATCTGTCTATCTATCTATCTGTCTAGCTATCTATCTATCTGTCTGTCTATCTACCTATCTATCTGGCTGTCTATCTATCTATCTATCCGTCTGTCTATCTACCTATCTATCTGGCTGTCTATCTATCTATCTATCCGTCTGTCTATCTATCTATCTGGCTGTCTATCTATCTTATCTATCTATCTATCTATCTATCTATCTATCTGTCTAGCTATCTATCTATATAATCACCGATCTACCTACCTACCTACCTACTTATCTAACCATCTACCTATCTACCTATCTATCTATCCATCTATCTATCTATCTAATTTTGAAAAAAACGTGCGGTCAGCGCATTCTGGTTATTGAACCGTCAGCCACCGCAGCGTGTAGGCAAGAGTAACTCACCTGTGCGAATTGGGAGGCAGCTGCTCGGCGTTCTCGTACTTGGATAACAGTTGCGGGGTGCAGTCGGAATTCAAGATGCAGAGGCCGTCGATCCGCACGCCAAATTCAGTCCGCACGTTTTCTTTCAAGTACTTCGGCGGGGGAACGAAATTGGCCAAAGCGTCCATGACGGCGCGGGTCAGCGGAGGAGTCTCGCCGCTGGGGCCCGTGCTCCAAGCGCTGGGCACTTCCACTGCTTTCACTATTAACCAATCAAAAAGAATAAATACAGCATTATATTTAATAAAATAAACCAAAAACTAAACGAATCAAATTCTACAAGAATAAAATTTAAATTTAAATCGCTAATTAAAGTATTTTTTAAAAAATACAGACTAGAAAAGGTAAGAAACGACAAAAGTTAACGTATTTACAAGAATAACATATGCACAGAGTTAATTTTTATTTAATTCTTAATATCTATAATTATAATATAAGTAATAGTACCGTCGTATTCCTCTTTGGCTAGTCTCGTCAGTCCAACCAGGTTACCGAGTTTAAGAAGAATGCCGGACGACTGCGGACCTCCGGTGCCTACGAAAAAACGGTTAAAAGAGTTAAATAACAATAATATCAGACAAGAGAATCCTTAAATGCAAAAACAAAAACCAATTAACTTTCATCTTTGAAAGAATTCAAGTAATAAATCTAGAATAGACTATCATAATGAATGAAGCTGGTAATTAAAAGGATCATGGTTCAAGGATTCCAATACCAGTTAGCTCCTTCACCACTTGAGGGTTCAGGACGCTGGCCAACATCTCCTTGGGCAGCTGATCTAGAACGGCCAGGGACCAGACTACGTCCAGCCAAACACTTGTACTCGATATCGAGTCCCCTTTCAACTGGCCTGTTAATTTCTGCAACAACAAAAAAATTGAAATGCACATATAATTATTACTTTCAATTTAAAATTAGTACCCAAAATTAACTATTACATTATAATAAACTATATTAAACTAAAGGTAATTCACCCGTTCCTTCCGTTACGTCATTATAAAATGATGAGAAGATATCATAGAAAATAATAATAAAGAAATAATAAAATTAAAGTTAATATGAATGGCGAATAATTAACTAACAGTTACGTTAATTTTATGCTAAAATAACAATAAACTTTCAATACGAATAAAATAGTTTCGTACAGGAATTAGCTGTTCCGCATTAGACGGGGTAAAATTAACTGCTCCCAGGCAAAGAACAGTGGAGACTAGGTCCTGAACCCGGCACTGCGTCAAATTCTGGTCCACCCATTCACACAGAGCCTCCAAGATACCTTCAATTAAAGAAATGGTTAGTTTAAATTAAGAGTTAATTTTATAGTGATAAGAGTAAAAGACCATACCAGCATGCCGGAATCGCAGCTGTCCTAGACTAGTCAGCACAGAACCAACGATGGCCGAGTTTTTGACCTGCGATAGGCCAGCGACGAAATCGCTGCACGCCTTCTCGAGCAGCACCTACGCAGCAACGAATTTTTATGCATCAATTTTACTATCATTATAACTTTTGTAATAATACGGTATCGTGAAGGTTGAGACGGTTTATCGCGAACAACAGATCGCTGAGTGTTCGGGGCGTGAGAACGTCCTTACTCTTGCCGAGATGAAAAGCCAACGCTCGGAGCAGCGGCACAGGTCGTCTTCTGACCGAAGCCAATGTTGTGATGATCTGCGGGAAACTAGTTACGTTAGACTGTCTCATAATCAAACACGGTAACCCGGACGACATACCTTGGCTTTGTCCTCGGCAGTAAATGTTTCTACCAGTTCAACGCAGCGGTCCTCCAGTTTCCCAAGGAAGGCCTCCTCAAAATGTTTTGTGAGATACAGGATCGATATGAAGTCCTTGGCGTCTGTAACTTCCACCCATCGTCGCTGGATGTTGTGAACGACCTCTTCCACTATCTTCTGCTGCTCGTTCGTCTTGTCGAGATCCTTTTCGAAATTCAGAATTTGCAATTGCTGCCTCAGGTTGAGTTTGCGCATGTTCCAGAGCAACTCGTTCTGCAGAGCTTTGATGACAAACGAGTCACTCTTCATGCCGAGAGACGTCAGATTCCGCAGCGACTGCACCAGAGCAGCCATTCCAATGTTGCTGCTATCCTTGGACAGAACCGAGAGAACATTCTCGAGCGACGACGCGTGCGACGAGACTTCCTCGGGTTTCGCCTTCCCCTCCGTCACCCAGGACGTCAGAATTCCGAGGAGGTTGACCGCGTTCTTCCTGTTGAAGCTCTGCCCCCGCGAGACGGCAAACAACGACGCGATATCTGAAGCTGCGTACAGATCCCGGTCTACCGAACCTTTTACCCATTTGGGTACATCTGAATTACTGCTCTCCGCTGCTTGTGTACCGGCATTCTGGTTAACATTGGAAGCCGTTGTTGTGTTGAAGCGAAAACTGTTTGCTTGGTACAGATTTCTACTGTTTAATGCCGTGGAGCAATACCTCAGTGCAGCCATATAGCGGAGCATCTTGAGTTCATACAATTTTGGCTGGCGTAAATGTTTTAATGAATTTAATTTCGATTAAGTTAAGGCGAGCTAGGCAGAAGACCGATTAAACAACTGTCGGTTGTCGTCTGCATAATTTGAAGGGTGTTGATAAACAGAAGTCTTGATCGAAAGCGTACACTTGCATCTTACGAAATTGATTTGAGCAAAATACAAAATAGTCAGGCTACTAGATTAGCATTTTTGTATAATAAATAATCATCACATATTTTTTCTACATATTATTAATATTATCTTAAATTTTAAGTCATTACGGGGAACTACGTTTGCTGTAAGCTATAGTCAAAATTGAGCTTATTTTGTCCATTTAGCGAACCACTTTGATAAATGTGACACACTACCACGTTGCAGCACTTTCTGGTTGGTGTATACCAGGGTTGTGCGACATTCGAAACCTGACATATCGATATTTTCGATACGATATATCGAATCAAGATTTAAAATATCGTATCGGTAAAAATATCGATATCATCATTTAAAATATCGACGAACCAATACGATATATCCTTCTTCGATAAAAAAATTTATCGATATTTTTTATCGATATTTTTTCCGATTTTTCCTGATTTCAACAACAAGTGACAATAGATGCTTAACGAGATGTATCGTGATGATTGTTAGGCATGGAATCTTTCTTTTATTGCACGCCAATTTCTTTTTACAATAACGTCAAGCTTTTTAGTTAACGCCCTTTTCCACAATACCCATGTTTAAGCTTACGTCTGCTTTTGTCTTTTGCAATTTATTGCATATTTCATAATTAGCAATCTTTATCAGTTTGCACAGAAATACTATGCTTGAAGCGTGTACGGCAGTTACAAAAACCTGGATGCATCTTCAAGTATCAACAGCGTGTCCTGAAGAAGCGATCCCGTCTTTAAAAAATTATAAGATTGTTTTATAGCATTACCACTGTGAGCAACTGAAGAAACTATGTTTACACTTGCATACTAAGCTGGTAAATGCTTTTGTCTTCCCTTATTCAACCCATGGCCCAACCAATTTCCCCAGGTTTGTTCGACGTTTCAATGATCCTTGAAGAAAGATAATGCTCTTCCTCGTAATCTCCTGACTGGGATTATGCAAAAACTGACCTATTTTCATTTCACTTGAAAAGAAATTCCAAGAAAGTATCGATAAAAATATCGACAATTTTATCGATAAAAATATCGATATTTTCTATACGATATATCGAATTTGCATGCAAGAAAATCGATATCGACAATTTTCGGATACTAGGGTATCCTTTTCAATACGATATTCGATACGATATATCGAGCCAAAATTAATCGATATCGATATATCGGTACAACCCTCTATATACTGTAATACCGCATGCAATCAACCGTTAAATATTTATTTTAACCATTAATATATCTTCTAAAAAAATCCTTTAAAAATCCCAACAATCTGAGGGAAAAAAAACTTCAAAACCACAAAATTTCCAAGAAAATCGTTAACTTCATGCCCTAATTTTAGGAGCTCACTTACTCAGTCTTTTGCCGTATCTTTGAAAACGTCATCCCTCTTATCAAAACATAAAGAGCTCTATTGCCGGGGAAAAGTTCATTGCTTATTGCTCCTGCACTTTCAAGAATATAGCCAAACAAAAAATACTGGTTGTAGGCCTAGTAGTCCTTAATGCATCGTTAAAATCGGTTTGTTGGTTTTGCCAAAATAAATTCCTAGATTTAGAAATTAATAGTATTTCTTCGATAGATAGATAGTGGTAGGGATAGTTGAATAGGTAGTTGGTTCGATAGGTAAAGAAAACCACTAGGTGAGAGTAGAAAGTCGACAGATGGGTGTTGTAGATAGATGATTTGCCAGATGAATTGAAAACGATATTGGCCATCTAGCGGTAGCTTTAAAGCTGACGAGGCTGCGCACCGAAGTCGTAAACAAAACCGTTACCAACCTACGTTCTTGGCTGCCGAATCTTGCTTTAACCTTAACCCAACCGCACGTTTTATTTCTAAATACAATTAGCAGTTTAACTCAAGGCTAAATTATTTAGTTGGAATTTGATACAGTCGTTTGCAATGGTGTCTCGCACACGGAGCAATAGCCAACCACGCCATAAAGGTGAAGATTCAGTCCGCAGAAGCAGTAGACTTCTGAAAGGTAAATTCAACTTAGAATACAGGAAAACATACGTAATACACTTGTTTGTATTAGGTTACAGTCAAGCAGGACCTGGCGGACCGGCGAAAAGTACCGTCACGAAGCCAGGCGCAAACAAAAACACGCGACAGAAGTCTCCCGCCAGACGTCGTCAGGCACCTGTTAGAGTATTGGCAGAAGAATGCCGAGGTGAAGAATACCAGGAAACAGATTATTAGCTTTACAAGTTTTAAAATAACATTACATAACTACTTCAGGTAATGACGTAGCAATGGAGACTGTCGCCACTCGACTACGCTCGAGAAAAAGACCAGAGTCCAAATTTAACAAAGAGATTGTAGACGTCCACCCAGCGGAGCCACCCCCTCGATCAGCCTTGCCCAATAAACAGCGTGCACTACAGTTTGGTATTCACTTAACAACTCTGAATTTATTTGTAACCTTGTTCTGTATTTTAAACAATGCAGGTACGAGACAGGGCGGATCATTCCGACACTTCAGGTGTTCTCGGTGCCCGAAGTCTTACGCTTTCGAAACCGCGTTCAAGAAGCACTTGTTGAGGCATACCAAGGACCTGCGAAGCCTGTCGTTTGACTGCAACATCTGCAAGCGCACCTTCATAGAGAAAGTCGTTCTGCGTGCACACAAGCAAACAGTCCACGTGAAGGCAGTTAACCTACCTCGTCCAGCTCATTCAAGGTTGCAGCAGTCTCTTTCCGACCAGGTTGCTGCGGTTCACGATAAGGCGAAGAAGTTCTCGTGTCCCATTTGCACGAAGACGTTCGATCGGGCTTACCATTTAAAACAACATACTTTCACTCATACAGAGTTGCGACCTTACGCTTGCGATACTTGCGGCAAAAGTTTCACTTTGAAGGTTAATCTAAGCACTCATATTCGAGTGGCACATGGCGATGAAAAAAAGTTTGTTTGTCAAGTCTGTGGGGCTGGTTTCACGTCCAAATATGCTCTTCAGCAGCATTCCGTGGACCACACGGGGGAACGAGCCTTCGAGTGCAGTGTCTGTTCAAAACAGCTTTCTTCGCAAAGTAGCTTGCGACAGCACATTCGCGCCGTTCATGAACACAGAAGAGACTATTCGTGCACCGTTTGCAATAAAAAATTTTCGCAGTTTGCGAGCATGAAGCGTCACGAGTACACCCACACGGAGGAGCGAGAGAGGCCGTTCCAGTGCGACAAATGCAAAGCTTGTTTTACGCATAACGTCATTCTTCAGAACCATGTCAACTCAGTTCATGCCATCGACAGGAAATTTGAATGCGACCAATGTGGGAAGAAATTCAAGTCCAAAGAACACCTGAAGCAGCACGAGTTAACTCATAAAAGGGGGAAACCTTTCCAGTGCGAAATTTGCCATAAGTTTATGTCAACTCGAGACGTTTTAAAGACACATATAAGGCAGATTCACGTAGGTGACAAGAATCACCAGTGTGAAGTCTGCGGCGCCAAGTTTTATAGTTCCTCAAATCTGAGAATGCACCAAAGGACCCACACGGGTGAGCGGCCATTCGAGTGCGCCATTTGCGGTTCCCGGTTCTTGCAGAAAATCGCTCTTAAAACGCACATGAATAGTGTCCACATCACCAAGGGGTCATTCCCTTGTGAGTTTTGCTCTAGGAAATATACGTGCGAAATATATTTAAAGGATCATCAGCGACGCGCTCACAAGAATCGCACAATGTCCTCATCTCCGTCCAAATAACATCCTTCTACTTCCCCTTTTGCAATCTTATCTTATGTAATACTCGTGCCTTTACAACTTTGTTGATATAATGATTCTCGGTAACTGCATGCGTGTCGAACAAAGCGTTACTTGAAGTCTCGCCATGCATTTTAAACTTTGTCTCCATGACTGTGGACTGTATCACTGAATTAATGAATTGATCTGATTTCACTGTATAATTGCTTCATACGTACAATACACATACGTACATATCTTCGCTCTTTTTCACAGTTAATGGATAATTCTGTTCGAAAGTGAAAGGAAACATGCTTCCAGTGTTATCGATTCAAAAAGAGATCTAAAACGTACATTATTAATGATTTATCTGCCTGTGATTGAAATGTTGATTGGGTCTCCATCGTCCATTTATGTATTGGCCGCACGAGCTACACCCGCAGGATTAATTACCATCTAGCAATCAGTTCCGTATTAATTCGCATCAAGCTATTCCATTTTTGCCTCGGTAATGCTACGAAGACAGGATATGTTACGGAGTGTTTCTTCGTTTTTTTTTCAAATTTGGTATATTACCTCAGTTATGCCACCAATCTCTCATTTACGAAACATGGCAATAACTTCGTATCCAATCGTTCAATTTAACGGTAGATTAATCATAATATATCAATTTCACGTCGATTCTTATGGCGGGAACTTTGAACCCTGAACGCCACCTAGCGGAAGTTCGAGAAACTACATCAACTTAAACTTTTAAAACACCAACCTCACGTTGTCAGCGTTGTCAGTAAACCAGTTCGTTTACTGCTTCTGTTTGAAGTTCGAGACCCAAGCGACTCGATAATTGAATTAGTTCTATGAAATCATAAAGAGGCAGTTTTAGCTTTAACTTGACCAAATACGATGATGTCGTTCCGTTCACGGAAAATACGACAGCCAGTTAACGCTAACTAGGGCGCAAGCTTGGTGAAAGTGGTAAGTTATCAACAACACAAGTAAAACACAAAAGAACGTTGCGAAGTCTTGATGTACCTGGTTTTTAGTAAGTTACCGTCGGACATGTGCCAGCAGTCTGAGGGAAATGAAAGCTACAACCCTACAACTGAGTGTGAACGACACATGAGTGAATTCTCCGGCACAACTTCGGTTACGACCCGTGATTTCATCAGCCTCGGGACAGCAAACTGAAGGTTTGTATCTACAATGTAATATTAATCTATTATTAGCTAACCTTAATAATTAAAGTATTATTAATAAATTAAAGTAAGTTCTTAGAGCATCTATAGAGTCATACTAAATTTTAATACTATTTTTCAGACAATCCAAGTATGACGACCAGCCTGACAGTCCGCAGCTTCAGGTGTACCCGATGCCTCAGATCCTACGCTCGCGAAGGTCCCTACAAAAAGCACTTACTGACGCACACAAGGAACCTACGGAGCCTCTCTTACGAGTGCAATCTATGCAACCGGACCTTTAAAAAGAAAGTTGTATTGATTGCACACAGGCGTACGGTCCATGCAAAGGTATCTAAGCCTCGTCAATCCGGGTTAAAGGAGCCTCCGTCTAAGCAGGTTCACAAGGAGACCACAGGGTTCTCGTGTCCCGACTGCGGCATAATATTCATAACCCAACAGCTTCTAGAGAAACATGCATCCGTGCACTTGGGTACACTACCTCACAGCTGCAGCGCGTGCGGGGAAGGTTTCACTTCGAAGGTTCAACTCGGCATCCATACTCGAACGGTACACGGCAAGCAGAAGGAACACGTTTGCGATGTCTGCGGGGCTAGCTTTATGCGGATAGGTGTTCTTCGGACACATTTGTTGACACACACTGGGGAACGACCCTTCAAATGCGGCGTCTGCGGACAACGTTTCTCCCAAAATAGCAACTTGAAAAAACACATTCGTTGTTTGCACGAAGGCAGAAAAGATCATTCTTGTAGCGTCTGTAATAAGAAATTTTCCGATGCAGCACAGGCGAGAAATCACGAGCGTAGCCATACTGGAGAGCGGCCGTACAAGTGCGATATCTGTTCAACGAGTTTTACGAGCAAGAACTACCTTCGGTTGCATATCAAGGCGGTTCATGAGGGGGAAAGGAAGTTTGAATGCGCCATCTGCAAAAGCAAGTTCAAGACGAAGTATACCTTGCAGATTCATGAGTCTGTTCACAAGAAGGATAAACCGTTTCAGTGTAAAATCTGCCTAAAGTTTAAGTCGACGAAGGGTATCTTAAACAATCATATTAAGATGGTTCATGAGAATCGGAGGAATTATCCGTGTGAAGTTTGTGGCTTCAAGTTTCATACTTCTACGAGGCTGAAGGACCATATGCGAATCCACACGGGAGAACGACCGTTCCAATGTGGCATTTGTGATTTCAAGTGCTCGAGAAAGTTTATTCTGTCCAACCACATCGAAGGTTTCCACGCCACAGAGAAAAAGTTCCAATGTGAGTTGTGCGACAAGAGCTTTACTTGCAAGAGCTACCTGAAAACTCATCATCAGCGGATTCACGGTGAACGCCGCACTTATCCTTGTGAGATATGTGGCAAGCAGCTGCGGAAGAAACAGACTTTGAAGAAACACAAAGAACTGTTTCATCAACAGTGACGGACTTGCCCCTCTGCTGGTATGCCTCGAGTGAAGGACTCGGGTTTACCTATAGCATTTTCGCCTTGTTTTCGGTGATCCTACTACGACGTGCTTCCATTACAGGCACATTGAATTGGGCCATTATGTTAACATTCTTTGACGCAAAGAGTCTACTGTGTCTATTTGTTCAGCACTCTCGTCTATAACTGTGGCCTGTTATCTGAAACCTTGGAATACAAGAAGAGTTACTTACTTTGTGACAGAGTAGGGAGATGTCTTTCACACAGCACATTAGTTACAGATCTAATGTATTATTTGCTTATGAAATTATTTAATTATTTAATATCCTATATTACAAATTATTATGAATTTTATTTCACCTTAGTTTGAAGGATTGTCAGTGAAAGTAAGATGGGATACGTGGTTCTTCGAATGTGTTAGAATACTGAATAGGTGATCAGGATGTTATTTGATGTTCAACTGGCAAACTGAATAATATTAGTGTTGCCACCACTCAAATAACTGTATTGAAACAATTATTATTGTACGTGTTATGAAACAAATCACTTTTTACTTACTGGAAACTTGTTATACATCCGTGCTATTAACATGCTATCGACGGATCATGCCTCCGAAAGTCAGCGGTAAAGCAGCCAAGAAGGCCGGCAAGGCCCAGAAGAACATCAACAAGGACGAAAAGAAGAAGAAGCGCCGCAGGAAGGAGAGCTACGCCATCTACATCTACAAAGTCCTCAAGCAGGTCCACCCCGACACTGGTATCTCCTCCAAGGCCATGAGCATCATGAACAGCTTCGTTAACGACATCTTCGAACGCATCGCTTCCGAGTCGTCCCGCCTAGCTCAGTACAACAAGCGGTCGACCATCACCAGCAGGGAAATCCAGACCGCCGTCCGTCTCTTGCTGCCCGGTGAGTTGGCCAAGCACGCCGTCTCTGAAGGCACCAAGGCCGTTACCAAGTACACCAGCTCCAAATAAGCGGCTGCTGCACTACGTTTGAAGTATACCAACGGCCCTTTTCAGGGCCACCAACTTTATTACAGGAATGGGACTTGTTAACCAGTCATTAGGTCTGTCATTATTTTCATTTTCAATAATAAGTAAGATAGGTTTACCTTAGTATAGTTCAAGCTGAATGCCAGTAACGTACGTAAATGCGATAAGACCCTTTTCAATATGCGATATGACGATCTTTTCTGAACACACGTATTTGACAGTATGATGGCAACACTTCAACCTTAGTTATAATGTAACGTTGTACTCCGTAAAGTACGCTATTACAGCGCTGAAACTTGATTGTGCGGTTCTTCTCAAACAAGGATTGTCTCTTCACACAGCGTTGAAAATTCCGGTCATTTGGTACAATTCGCACAACGCTTCTCGCTTTCAGCGCATTGACACTTGATTACATTCTGTTCTTCTCATCCGACAGTGGACATAATCACAGCACTATCATAGTCTTTGGTCGCACTGTTCTCGTAATAGAGCGCTTTGGAATCAACTTGCAGTGACTAGCAGTCTCACAGGGTACAGGATAAATCATCGAACAAGGAAAAGCTAACTAAGTTTCAGAGCCAACGTGTTTGCGACGAATGATGGCCCACAAAGTTTGTCGACTTAGTGACAGTAGTAATAATAAAATATATGAAAATCAACTAATAAATTTTTTTAATAATTAAGAATACCTAACAATAAAAAAACATAATGATGATACGAATCTCGAGTGATAGAATCTCTGGGTGGCCACATTCAAAGCATCCGTGTTTATTATTCAAAACAATGCGAACAGTCTTCCGGTTTAAAATAGACAAGGAAACACTAAACCAAAATCAGATTAAAAAGATTCTTGCGCCGTTTGGCATCAACGAATCGGTACTCGTACTGCTTTTTTATGTGTTTCACAAGATCTGACTTGCGATAAAAACCTCCCTTGCATACGTCGCATTGGTAGGGTCGCTCTCCGGTATGTCTCCTCCGTACGTGTTCCGCAAGATGTCCACTAAGCGGAAATTTTCGGCCGCACACGTCGCATTGATGACTCTTCACATCTTCGTGTATGAATCGCCGGTGTTGACCGAGAACACTGCTGGACCCAAACATTTTGCTGCAAACGTCACAGGCATAGGGTCTTTCGCCGCTGTGGACGCGAGAGTGACGTGCAAGAGCAACCTTCTCTCCGAATTTGTTACCGCAAATTTGGCATTCATAGTTCTTGAGCTGCTGGTGGACGACAAACTGGTGTTGAATAAGGTTACTGCGCACAGCAAACCTTTTTTGGCAGTCGTCACCAGTGTGCGTGTGACCATGAATGTTCAATCCACGCCGCGTTGCGAGCTTCTTGCGGCAGACTTGACATTCAGTATCCCTGCGTTGCTGGTGGGCCTTACGCTATACGCTATAGCGTACGCCTACGCTAGTCAGTCTATGACGGTAAACATGAACATTTTTACTTTACTGCTGCGCTACGTCTGAATTAGACCAACGACCCTTTTCAGTTGTTCAGGGCCACCAACTTAGTACAGAAACGAGACTTGTTTCACCAAAAATTCTCCTCAGTCTAGTCTTTAGGCTAATGACCATTAATGTACATCGTGGTACGTAAAACAACTGACCTAAGCCCAACAGTCCTGCTTCCAACCGGATGTAGACCACGTGGCAGGCAGCGGAGGCAAGACTATATAGCCCCAGTAAAACCGTAGCATTCAGTGTCAGTTAGTCGGTGAGGAGCGTCCGTATTGTCCGTTTGTGTCGATACGTAGAATCAGACCTCTCTGTCCGCATTCGGCCTTTCTAGCATCCAAGTGTCTCAGCCCTTCCGTATTTCGTACTTCAGCCTTTCATATTTCAGTGATCTTCACCCCAGTGCCTCAAGTGTCTCTTTCGTAGTTTCCGTTAAAGCAAGCAACAATCGCAAATCAAACCATTCTTAGCAAATTGGTGATTCCAAATCATGAGTAGAATCTTGTCCGATAATCATACCGTAACACATACATCTGAAAAAATTCTAAACAGCTTATAATCACGAAATGGAATGGAATAAAAAAAATTAATTTTATATAACAAATAAGATACTTAAAGCCAAACATGTATCTCTGTTTAGATTGTTTACCATGTTGTTAAAGTATCTTGTTATAGTACTAATAAAAAAGCAGAGCAGTTTGTCAGTTTAAATGTCTGTATTCAACTTCATATACATCAACGTGTATAATTCAATTTTAAAGTCTGTACCATTTTTGAATAAATTAACAAGACCAGTTGTATTAACAGCGACATCTTTGCTTTTCCACAGCGCTATAGCCAGAAGACCAGCATAAGCAAGTTGAAGTAAATTGAACAAAATGACAAATCATGCGTACCGTAGTTTAGCATTGAATCAATTTTCTTAACGGGAGGTGAAATTTTGATGGCTGAAGGTACAACTTGACTAGCGCTTGGCTCAAGTTCGTGCTTTGGTTCTAGTTTTCAAATTTCAATTTCCGGTAAAGATGAAATGATTGCTGCAAGCGGTAGATAGCACAGCGGTAGCAATAGCATAAAGGAAAGCAAAACAAAGTTGATTTCTTAGAATTCCATGCAAACAACAACAGGGTTTCTATGGCAAGTGCTGCTCATCAAAGATATGACACAGTTCTACGCTTCGTAGACTGCCCGGGAGATGATCTATAAGAGTTCCCCGACGAGCAGAGATGTACGGGCTAGTAATGTCAACGGCTCGACTCAACTCGACTTGTGCCCGAGTCGAGTCGAGTCGGCGGCCTTCAAGTCGAGTAACTCAAGTCGAGTTAGTCGACTTGCGAATTTAAGAGTCGAATCGAGTCAAAAGTCGACTCCAAGTTGACTCGACTCGACTTGAGTCGAATCACTTGGCATCCCTAGTACCTCTCGTATTAGAAAAAAATGCACCANTTTTTTTTTACAATTAAAAAAAGCTGAGATCCAACGTGAACCCCGTCCTCTCATTCTCCGGTGATCTAATCGATATTGCTAGATTTTTCTATTTCTTTCTCTGTTTTAACAATGCTGGTGTTTTGTGAACTTCACAACAAGGTCAGTTTGTTGGGTACACAGATACAGAATAAGAGGTGCCCATCCACACCCAGGTCTCTGAGACGTACCCACCCGATATGTTAGCAACTTTGTTCTGTACGTATTCGCATTCCGAGATCCATTTTGAGATGTCCAACTGGCTTGGGTAGGTCAGCCCTATTAAAAATCAACTACGCTGACTTCTCTGAGTAAAAAGATTCGGTGTCCCGTATTTGTGCACCCCATGATATAGCGGTACAGTCTGCTCCGAAAAAAAAAGGCACAGCAAGAGAAAACTCATCCAAGTTTTTTGCTTGTATCTTTAACAGGGTTTGCTAGATAGCAACAGAAATTTGCACGGCGGTTGTGCTATTAACTAGACATGTAGCCTCCAATTCTCGGTGATTTTGAAGCGTTAATTTAACCAAAATTAAAATGTTGAAGTTTAGGCTAGGGACCAAAAACAGCTTACCCCCTCATAAAAATTTGAAGGTTTTTTGCCTTTTTAAAAAAACATTGCAAACTAGATTGACTTGACAGGGAACGCATTGCGTTCATAGGTTGACTAACTTTATAAAGTAGCTTAATTTGACATGGAACACATTGCGTTCATAGGTTGACTAACATTATAAAGTAGCTTGACTTGACATGGAACGCATTGCGTTCATAGGTTGACTAACATTATAAAGTAGCTTGACTTGACATGGAACACATTGCGTTCATAGGTTGACTAACATTATAAANTTATCAAGCAGCTTGATTTGACATGGAACGCATTGCTTTCATAGGTTGACTAACATTATAAAGTAGCTTGACCTGACATGGGACGCATTGCGTTCATAGGTTGACTATTATTGGAAACTGGATTGACTTGGCATGAAACGCATTGCGTTCAAAGGTTGACTAACATTGGAAACTAGATTAACGTGACATGAAACGCTTTGCGTTCATAGGTTGACGTTGAAACGTTGGAATTCTTCTTTCCTGTTTTCTCAGTCTGTCTCTACCTGTCGATCACAAACATTACAAACAAAATGGACTTGACATTTAACGCTTTGCATTCATAGATTGATTGGAAATAGATTGACTTTACATGGAACGCATTGCCTTCATATGTTGACTAAACATCCTTCCTTCCCTTATATTTGTACGACATATGATGTAAAAATCTCAGGGAGATTTTATTTTTGATTTATGAATTGATTTTAAAGTTGAAGAAGAACTATCAAAACACGATTTACTAAAATAACACTGAATTTTTGTCTTCTAATAAACTCAAGAATTACTGCCAGTTTATTTCTCAAAGAAGCGCTTCAAAATCAATTCGTATTACCTGGCAAGTCTTAATTAAAAAGCGTTGAACCAAGTTTCAAATAAAATTAACGTTAAAAACAACAAACAGGAAAATGCATTCTGATAAAAACTATTCACCTTTAGTGAACACTTCGCAGATGCCTCTTCAGATTTTCCTTATACGCACAGCTATGCTATATGAGCCGAGGCCGTAGGAAAACGGCCATTCTCCCGTGCGAGTCCTCTGATGTTCTTTAAAAGTGCCTCGTTCGCAGAACTCGTATCGCAAACATCGCAAGCGTTCGGTTTGAGCTTGCCGTGTACCGTACGCACGTGCCTGGTCACATTCGACTTCCAGGTGAAACTCTGGTCGCAGAGGTCGCATTTAAACAGTCGTTCCCTCTGACGAACGCTTTTCTTATGTCCTGCGAGACGGCCTTTTGTCATAGTTTTGAAGCAGATGGGGCATTCAACTTGGTTTTCTTTCTCATGAACAGCTTTGATGTGAAACAGTAAATTACCCTTTGAGCTGAAAAATTTACGACAAACATTGCATTGGTACTGTTGGGCTTTGTCGTCGCCACTGTGCAAGAGCACGTGTACTCGCAAGTTGCTTTTGAAAGAGAACCTATGGCCGCAGACCTCGCACTGACATTTCTGCTCTTTCTGACGAACGGTGCGTTTGTGAACTGTCGTCGTGTACTCTGCCGTGAAACGTTTCTCGCAGATGTGGTACGAGAATGGTTTCTCCGTCGCTTGGACAATCTGATGCTGCTGTAAACTGGGCTTTTGAGAGAACAATTTCCCACAGATGTCGCATTGGAAACCCGTTTTCTCCTTGTGGACGCTACGGACGTGAGATGCCAGGTGATGCTGGACTTTAAAATTGGTTCCATAGAAGTGAGGCATTTGTGAAGGCTCCTACATGATTTTTGATGAAGATATTTGTGACCTTGCTGGATCAGCCGGCCCCTCCGCAGAAGCTTCACGCACGTGACGACGAGTAGAATCGGCTAAAGTCTTGGTGGATTCTTCGGTCGGGTGGACATACCTCACGTGGCTTTGGAAGTTACACCTGTTCTTGAACGCTTTCCCAGAGTCAGCACTGGTGCTTGAGTTCGGCTGTTGTCCGTTCCCTGTTGCGTTTTTCCTTCTCCGCAGCAGACCGTCTGGTCATTACAGCCATCACAAGTCATTCATGTGCAGCTTAGACGTGTCAACGCGATTCTGCTTCAAGGGTCATTAATTAATCCATCTCCTTCACCTTCCATTCCTTAGCTGAGAGTTTGAATGTGAGTGCCATGACTTAAAGTTTGGTAAATAATTATATTTTAAATTGTCATTGTTAGTTAGCTACGTAATATACATCTCAAGGGTTCCAAATAATAGACCTTAAAACAT
>JAIQCU010001594.1:0-19149 GCA_022114935.1 Leptestheria dahalacensis
CAGCGATCCACGGATTCCTCGGATTCAAACGACAAAAAGCCAAAGCCTGTCCCAACGTTTCAAATGGTTTTTTACAATACACTTTTCATTGAACAAACAACCGGGACAGGCGTTGTCTTTTTCTATCCAATAACCAAAACATTCTCATTTTATAAATTTGTAATAATTTTTCCACAATTTATTTTAGGATTTAAATTCTTAAAAAATGTGTTGGTTATTGAAATATTGTCAGTTTTTTTCTCTCTCAAAAGCGTCTAATCCCCGCAACACGTTCCTTAGCTACTTAACTAGGCGTAGTTGTCAACTTAAGTAGTTTTTTTCTTTAAAAAACTTAGCCACTTGCTTACCTATAAAGGGGAAATAAAACTTTAAATAGCACAGTTATAAACGCTCATATTGAAAATATCAAATATCAAGTTTATACTTATGTGGAAAGCGTGCGGAAGACGGTATTTACCTCGTGATTTCTTTTGCTCCTGGTCGTACATAATTACAACCTCGGTTACTTTGCCGTACTGCGAGAAGAAGTTGCGCAGGTCCGTCTCCGTCAGGTTGGCAGGCAGGCCCCCAAGGAAAACCTTGTAGCCATTGAGGTTGCGACGACCGACGCGAGCGGCGGCTGCCCGCGGGTTGCAGGGTTTGGGGTCGATCTGCAAGATGACAAGTTTACATTAATTGGCGTCTTGCTACACAAAAAGAAGACTGTACGGGAATCCTGCCGCGAGGAAACGTCACGTTTCTCGATTCGGTCGGAAAACCCGCGTGTTAATGTTGCACAATTGCGAAAAGCAATGTCTAAGATGGATAGCAATGCTGCTCAAATTGTGCTATGATGCGGTTGACTAGGTATCAAGTCCCTACCGTTCTGTTGTCCAGTGTGTGCGGACTGCTCTGCATGACCAGGTCGACGTTCGCTGGGTCGCTGAATGTGATAAAGCCGAAGCCTCGCGACCTCCCCGTCTCTGTGTTCTTCATCACAACACAGTCAGTGACCTCGCCGTAGCGACTGAAGTAGTTCATCAGGCTGTCGTGTGTTGTCTCCCAGCTTAGACCGCCGATGAACATTTTTCTATTATATTCAAATAACAAGACAATACAGTTTAGTAACCGCTTACTTGAACAATGAAACGTTTAGAACGTTAAATGTTACCCTCTCTCTGATTCAGCATCCTTAGCTCCCCCAGCAAATTTAGCATTTGCTGCCATTTTGGTCTAACTTTAATAGCAAATAGATGAAGATAAGATATAGTAAAGTGACCGGGCGCTTTACTGGGCTTGAGAGAGAACACGCCGAATGACGCCTCTCGAGTGGATAGTTGCGGGAGGAAAGACGCGCTCGAAAGGCAGCAGTTGGCCAACACGAACGGAACTGTGCAATTTCCCTAAACACACTTGTCTCCCTAAACACACGTCTTCCATGAAATGTATGCTGAGTCCTAATAAAATAATATAAGAACTGAAATAGATAGATATTAATTCAAACATTACTTAATAATATATAAATAGCGTTATATGTCCAGTAGGAAATAAACATCTGTTTAGGGATTATCGCTGTCTACGTAGGTTGATTGCTCATTGCTACTACATTTTCAAAGATATACCAACCTAAAAAATTAGGAACATAGACCTAGTCATGCTTAATGCAACCCCAAAGTTTCGTTTGAATCGGCTGGTTAGTTTAGCCGAAATAAAATCCTAAGCTTTGCATATTACCATAATTCCACGCCATTGTTTGCTCTCGTACTCCATGCATGAAGGATGTTCAGTCGCTTATATAAAACTCTAATTACTTTGCTATCATAATTGTTGGATTGACTAATACATTAGAATTGATGAGATCAATAAATTGTCTTATTTTGGACTGCTTCCACCTGTACTTGTGCCTCTTTTGCGGGTTATCATTCTGGTTATTAAATATCCGAGGATTGTATGTCCAGCACTACACACACTGTATACTTAATTCACCTATGGGCAATTCCAAGACAGACCGGACACATGTGGTTGTTACAGCGAAGGTAGCCCACCAACCTTAGTAATGACAATAGGAAAGAAACTGGATGGTACGACAAATTGGGACTTTTTCCATAAACTCCCAATAGATGGCGTTCAACATACAAAATGCCTGTGTAAACAGCACGTGGTACTTAGACGATTCTTATTGAATGTGTAAAAGGACAGAGAAAGTGAGAGGGAAAGTTAACTTCATGTGTTTACATTCTGAGATACTAAAACCCCGCTTCTGTTCCATGAGTTCCGAAAGTTATGAATATAACTCTTCCTACATTAAACAAGCGTCTCAAAACGTGCATTCCGTGATACTATCATGATTCTATCATGTCAAGTTCAACTGCAATCCACTATGATACTCTGTTCATTACGTAGGGGTTTCCGTTTTCAAGGTACGAAACTATAACCTGATATTCTTACGATATTATCAAGATATTGACAGCATATAACTTGCTTCACAGAACTGTATTATATAAACCGAGGCAAATTGTTTAGAAGAAAACTTCAAAAGACATTTCATTGTCAAAAGAAAGTGAAAACACCATAACGCAACTGGCCCCAATTCACTATCTGAACGTAACCCAAACCGGTTTCTCATGTTTCGCCATAAAACAGTAGACTAGTGTCATTACGTGCAAAGTACCTCACTTAACTCGCTATATTTCTTCTTCTTCTTCACCAAATTACGGGCCTGAAGATCATCACATGCGAAATTTCTCCTCACGGAGAAACTGAATCCAACCCTGTGTCATTTTATGTTAATCTGGAAAGGGAGAGAAAGTGATTGCCAGCTGCTTAACCTGAAAAGCACAAGTACTTGAACAATAAAGAAATACATTGAAAACAAAAGTTTCCATGTCAAGGTTTGCAGCACTTGAATTAACCAAAGGACCAGTTTTTAAACGTTTCAAGTTTGGGATGCGGGTTAAATTTGTCTGTGCCACAAGCTGCCCAGAATATTCACCTGGAACTGTCAACTCTAATTAGTGTAAGTGCTAGTGTAATTAATGTAATTAGTTTTGGCAATGCGAGTAAAATTGTAGTTAGGTGTGTTATTTCATTTTCTTTATGAAGACGCTGGAATAGACCTAAACGCGCCTAAATGTTTCCTTCATAAATAACATGCAATCATTCTTATTTCTGCTTTAACTTCTATCTATTTTGGAATTGTACACGTCTATTCACCATAGTCTAGTAAGCTATTTAAATTAAGTCAACTTAAGGCAAGGGCAAACACGAGCTGTTTGTAAGATAACCGCCCCAAAGTTCGGGCAGTGCGGATTTTAAAAAAAAGGTTTCAGGTATCAAAAGCTGCTGCTGTAAAGTAATGGTAGTTTCACCATATAACTTCAAGTTACAATATGATTTGTCACAGAATGATTATCAGTTTATCTATCTATCTATCTATCTATCTATCTATCTATCTATCTATCGATCTATCGACCTATCTATCTGTCGGTCTATCTATCTGTCCATTTATCTATCTATCTATCTATATATCATCTATCTACCATCTACCTATCGATCTGTCTATCGGTCTATCTATCTGCCCATCTATCTATCTATCTATCTACCTTTCTATCTATATGTGCCATTCGGTACATTCACTCGATGAATCAAAGAGACACGTGATTGTATTCAACTTCACAACTCCATTTACTGACCAGCAACAAACAACCAGATTCTGTCCTCATGTGATTACACGTACACGAATAAAACGTCCGCAGATGTTTAGCACTGGGCTTGCTCAAAAACTGGAAGTATTGAGGCCCTCTGAAAGCCTTTATATATCATGGGCACTAGGCACGTAAAACAACCTCGAATCCATCACTTAATCCTCCCGGAAAAACAGCTATCCTTGAAATTAAGCTTGCTTGCTGTTTTCCAGTTTCTTTGTGCAAATTTCGCCTTACGGATAGTACTTTACCAAGCAGCGTGCTTGCTGGAAGTTAAACCCAATATTAATAGTGCAGATTTTAAGATAATGAGAAGTTAAATAAACGTGTATGAAATGACTGTGCACACCAGACAAGTAAGCATCGAACAAGAAAACAGTGGACAAAAATGGGCAAACTGACAATTTGACATGAAATACAAAAGATCCGTGCACATTAACATGAAATCATGAATTTAAATAACCGCGTTTTAGATCTCGAAACACCGTCGCAGTTGGCAGCAATCTCGATCCATGTTTGGAGCGTTACCTCGATCCTTTATGACAGGAGATCAAAACACAACTTGCGCCGTCCATAGCAGACGAAGTAAAAGTAGAATAGCACAGATTCTAGTGAAGGAAGTTTCACTGACCAGTCTTGAAATATAGTGATGCAAGACTAATGGTTGCAAATCGTATGGGTTATATAACACTTGTACAACGCAAATCAGTGTGCTAAACCGTAGGTTAACAAGTGTTTGAAACCAGCTGTTGACACAAAAACATTCACCTTCGGTAAAAAGTTAAGTTGTAAAGGGCATATGCATCTTGGACATCCACCTATCTATCTATTTATCTCTATCTATCTATCTATCTATCTATATCTATCTATCTATCTATCTATCTATCTGTCTGTCTATCTGTCTGTCTATCTGTCTGTCTATCTGTCCATATCAACATATATCTCTGTCTATCTATCTATCTATCTGACGTCACGTCACGTGATTCTCCGTTAGGCTGCTTAGGTTACCATACACATAACACTGACATCCATAGAAAAAAATTATTTTCCTATCAGAAGCTTATAGGTAGACTAAAAAAGTACTGACATGCAGAAAGAAGAATTTACGTCGGGAAGTTCCCCACTTTTACCAGGAAAGAATACAATCAGCTGGTCGCCAGACCGTCAAGATGGCGGACCCATAAAAAAGCACAAGTTCAATTTATCAGCTGGGTGTTTCACTCTCACTTTCACCAGTTGGAAGTTCATAGGGTCTCCGGACATATTAACCCGGTGAAAAATGAACCANTTCCGGTGGAAAATAAGACGGGAATAACGTATGTCAGAACGTGGCGTTTCGCGTGTCCCTTCCTAGGTTACGTAATACCAGACAGCAGTGTTCATACTATCCATACGGCGGAAGTAAACGGGATATAACATATAGCACACATAAAGATATGAATACATGTATGGCAATGAGTATATAGCAAGAAACTATTTATATAAGCAAGATATAGTATTTTCTATACGGGTAGCAAATTGCAAATACAGTCTCAAACTATAGATACACTTAGCAGCATTTACAGGTATATAGTAAATACATGAATAAGTTTGACATGGCCATGAATAGTACATGTATGAACAATAGGTGTAGCAACATGTGACAATGCTTGTAACTTATAGCTCATAAGTAGGCAGGTAAGTTATAGGACGCACTAGTATCAGTAATATATAGCAGGGTAACGGATTTGGAATATAGCTTTATGATCTGTATGTAGTACAATACAGCAGTAAGTAACATGGGCGTCTTCAATATCAAGCAATATACCTACATCAGTAGCTTAGTTTTGAACTAGCCTATGGGTATAGCAATCCGCCAAGTTGGTAAATATCGAAAGCATAGCCTGCTCTTCGAGTTAGTCGAGGGGTATAATCAAGGTAGTGGAAGGTGCGACGCTGCTTATCTGTGCTTTGAGGACAAGGCTACTGGGTGATGCAAAACAGGTCACTACGGGCATCAGAGACAACTTGGCAACGTTCCCAGATGCTTTTACGTTCAAAAAAACGAAACCCTGACATGCGGGTCTGTTTCAGACAATGAAGCGAGTGATAGGGAGAGACAAGAGTGAAAACAGAGAATTCAAAAAGCAAAAGCAAAAGTGATGGCGCGCGCTCTTTTTAAGGTAAAAGAAAGGTCTGCCCTCACCTTCACTTTCTATATTGCGCATATTTCAAACCAGGCGCCCCCCTTTTCAAATATAGGTTCCTTTTTTAAAATCTAAAAAAAATCTCCTCCTTCTTGCTGTTTCGTTTCCATCCTCTCTCGTGTTCGTACAAGCCGATTTGCCTCCATTTTGAGCGCCTCCTATATATTCACTCGAACCGTCCGGCTGCAGTTCATAGTCAGCATTTCGTGCCCCTTGATGCCGGTTCATCCTGCGCGCTACCCTTGGCACAGCGCCACACCAAACCAAAACATAAACATCCAAAGGGGCACGTGTTTGACACCCTGAATTCGCGCGCCATGCACGTTCGTACGAAACCCGTGCTGATTTCCTTCTTCTGTGTTGCCAGTTTCAGCTGTACTTGTAAATATAAACACCAGCACGTGCTTTTTCCCTTGTTGTTTTAAACTAACGTACATTATATGGTTATTGCAGTTGTACAGCCGGGGCCTGTAACCAAAGATGTAAAAATAACGACGTGTTCTTTTCCTTCTTTTGCTTGTTCGGACCGTGGAGGAATGCCAAGGTAACTTGACTGGTTACAGAGCTAAGTAGAACTTGTAAGGTATGTCTTAATTAATTGAGTTAGGACAATAAGTATTAGGTTTAAGTTATTGTTAGTTTGGCTTCAAATCCAGTTCTTTTTTCGTTGATATTTTGACGAATTACAAACATAGATTCGAAGTTTATATCATCGAGCTGGAATACTCTTAATGTAACCAATCAGATTGAGATTGAGATGTTTTGAACTAATTAGAAACAAGCTTATTGAAGGTAAGTTAAACCTAATTAAGGTTAAGGTAGTTAAAGTTACAAGTCAATGATAATCGAGTAGTACATGGACGAAGGATGTCGACTGACTTTAAGTTAAAGGAAATTAGATGCTTTGCGCGTAATTAAAAGTTACTAAGTAAATCAATATAGTTGTATTGAAATTAAAAGTGCTAACTGTACTGAACTATCAACATCCGTTGTTACAACTCAGGTGTCTGACAGCGTCTGAAATATGCGACGGAGAAGTGCAATGCGACAATTCAGAAGACGAAAATAGCTGCGGTAAATCCTTTTTCCCTTTCAGTCATAATGTCGATCTTAACCTTATCTACTGATTTATTATCTCATTATTATTCTCGTTATTCTTAATATTATCTAATTATGTGTTTATTTTAATACGCAGAGAAGGATGGTTCCAGGTTCGTCCTAAACAACCATCTTCAGTCTACAGCCGAGGATGAAATCATCATTGCGGAAGTTACAATGCAAGCTGTACGATCCATATCGCTTTTAAGTTGAATCTTCAACTTAAAATTTCAAAATTTGTATGTAATAGTGTGCCAGACTCTGTTTGCTGCACCAGAGTTTCCGTTGCGTCGGTGTTCTTCACAACTTGCAGTCGAACGAATGCAAACTCATCGATGCCAGGTTCTTCAAAAAGACCGTCAAACCCTCGCTACGTGGATTCTGGTTGGCCTTTGAACTTGGAGATGCCTCTTCGGTTACTCAGAATGTCACAGCAGCGGCGGATGAACCGAAACCGGTGTTTGGTACGTTCTAACTGTGTAATTCCGTGTATCTACTTGGGGAGTTGATTCTAACGCACTCTTACGCTGAAACTATCTTTCTGTCTATCCGTCATCTATCAATAATCTATTTGTATTGTATTTGTAATAACCTATCTACCTACCTACCTATCTATCGGTCTAGATATCTATCAGTCTATTTACTGATCCATCCATCCATCCATATTTTCAATCTATCCACTCAATCCATCCAATCCATCCAATCCATCCAATCCATCCAATCCATCCAATCCATCCAATCCATCCAATCCGTCCAATCCATCAAATCTATCCAATTCATCCAATCTATCCAATTCATCCAATCCAATCCATCCCATCCATCTAACCAATACATCCATCCCATCCATCCCATCCATCCCATCCACCCCATCCATCCCATCCATCCCATCGATCCCATCCATCCCATCCGCCTATCCAATCCATCCACCGATCCATCCATCCTTCCATCCAATCCATCCATCGACCCATCGATCCATTCATCGATCCATCCATCCAACCATCCATCCACCCCTTTATTTGTTTTAAATTTGATGTAATTAAAGTCAATCTTTGACATTAGATCAACCGGTAGATGGCCGCGAAGGAGAACACGACTCAATCATCGTCGAAATCGATTTAGACGCTTTCCCGCCCGAGAGAAGGAGGCGACAAACAGGATTTTCCTTCCCAGAGATAATGGGAGCCCTGGCCAATATCTTTTTCGGATCGTCTCGACCAAACCAAGGTCAAGCGAGGTCTTTCGGTTCATCGGTTTCCGTCGCCAGTTGCGGAGCCAGGAATGTCGAGTTTGATCCGCCGAGAAGAAGAGGAGGCAGGATCATCAATGGAGTGACTCCGCCTTATGGAGCTTTTCCTTGGCAGGTTAAAACTTAACTTAATTACCTTCCAATTATCTCAACAATTCAATTATGTTAACGTTAATAACCTGAATAGTATTAAGGATATTAAGTATGATGATGTCTAAGTTAATAGAACATATTTATGAATGAAAAAATTAAAAGAATGATCGACTTATAAAATATAATGACATGAAAGTTAAATGTACTTAAATTAGGCGGCGATAAAGAAGATTGCCGGGAAGGACCGATCGTTGGCACATCACTGCGGCGGGGCCATCATATCGGACCGTCACGTCCTGACCGCGGCGCACTGTCTCATTGGCTACCGGCGCGCGGATCTTCAAGTGGCTGTTGGTGAATACGATGTCAACCGCGAGGATTCTGCCGAGAACCTCTTCGAAGTGGAGCAGTTTATCATTCATTACAACTATCATCAAAGTAAATTTCAAATAACTACTTTAACTGGCAATATATTGACATAATTATGATACTAATTTTGAATGAATGTCTAATTGGAAGATAGCCTTAAAATCAATTACAGTTAAACTTGTGTATATATCGAGTGATTTTATTTTCCAGACCATAAGCGCAGTGACGATATCGCTCTAGTGAAAATCCGACTGAAAAACGGCGCCGGATTCCAGTTCAGCGACAAAATCCAGCCGATATGTCTTCCGTCGTCGGAATCAGTCTATCGTTCCGGCCAGTGGTGCACGGCTTCCGGCTGGGGTATTCAAAAAGGTGATTAGCATTAAACCACATAAAATAATACGCAATAGACATTAGTTAAAAATAGAACAAGCCGTTCACTTGATAAGATTGAACCAGTTGAAATAGATGTTAAATTCTCAGTAGTAAGTTTAGTAATCAGTGTGTCGTCTGTTAGCCGGAGATAAGAGCAGCGTATCCAACATTCTCAAAGCCATCTCGGTACCGATCCTGTCGACCGAAGACTGCACGCGTAAGGAAGTCTACGGAAGCAATTCCGCCATGGAGACCATCACGGAAGGGATGGTCTGCGCCGGGTACCTCGAAGGGGGTATCGATACCTGCGGTGGCGATTCAGGTGGTCCGCTGGCTTGTAATATCAACGGTAAGGGATATGGCCATGACCTGACTTAACTTCTAGAATTATACAGTCATCAACCTAGTTAATCAATTTAAATTAAATCAGTTTATACATTCCAGGAGAAAGGAGCTTTATATTACAGTGTTAATTAATTAACTTAACTTTAATTTATTTAGCTCTTATATTTTTATTTTAACGGTGAAATAGGACAGTTCCAGTTGCTGGGCTTGGTCTCCTGGGGCGACGGCTGCGCCCGTGTCAATAAACCAGGCGTCTATGTCAAGGTCCACCACTACATCGACTGGATTCAGGAATGGCTACGGAAACTCTAACTCGTTCGTCGACTTGATCAGCAAACCAGTTTCCTTTTATTTTTGTCATTTTTATTGCATCATCAAAAGTTTGTGTTTGAGTGGAAATCATTCAGAAGAAGTGATCTCAACATTTCTTAAACCCTATTCTCCTGTTCAAAACAATACTGTATATACGTATAGATATGTAACAATTGAAATTCTCATCATCTTGTACGTATGACCAAGAATTGAATCTTTATCAATACGAAAATAATTTAACTATTAATAGGGGGAGTCGTTGGTTTTTCATGTGCACCAAACTGTGTTATCGAATTAGTTATGAAATGGATAGACAGATAGGTGGATTAGTAGACAGGTAGATGGATAGACAGATGATAGACGGGATAGATATATTAGACAGACAGACGGACAGATAGAAGTAGATAAGACTGAAATTGATACAGTCAATCTGATATCTCGGATCCATCTGTCCATTTATGTATCTACCTATCGATCTTCCCATCTATGTATATCTCTATCCGTCTAGATATCGATGTATCTGTACATCTATCTATCTATCCACCTGTCTTTCTTTACAATTATCTATCCACCCCTCTATCTATCTATGTAGCTATCAGCCTATCTGTCTGTTTATCTATCTAACTATCTTTCTATGGATCTCTGTGTCCTATCTATCCATCCATCCATCCATCCCTCTATCCATCCATCCATCCATCCCTCTGTCCATCTACGTAACTATCAGCCTATCTGTCTGTCTGTCTGTCTATCTATCTATCTATCTAACTATCTATCTATCTATCTATCTAAATGAACATGAATAGAATTTAGTAATTTGTCAAAAAATGACGATAGTAAGGTTTAGCTAGATAGTATATTTACAATCACACGCATAAACTGGAAGCGGCTCTTTGACGCTGGACGAATCGGAGAAGCGCCAGGACAGCTGCTGGAGTCACACCGGGAATCCGGCTGGCAGCGCCGATCTATTTTCGATTTCAAAGATAATGAAAAAAAAAAATTAGCAAATTAACTAAATTGATTGCCAGTTCAATACAAAAAAATTCATTAATTAATAACGAGAACGGGTGAAGAAAAAAAAATTACGACATAAATTTCTAATGAATAAGACGAGGATAAAAAGATTGAATGACGAAATCACCGTCGTCGGTTTAGCTTCCTGCAGTTTGGCTCTCTCCTCATTGGACAAGTTCACCGTGGGACTGAAATTCAAGATAAAAAAATTTCTAATCACTTCAAAATATCAATTTATAAGTAAGGGTTAGATGATATATCGCATCAAATATCAAAATATCAACATATCAAATCTTTCTAGCCACGCTATATACCATATCAGTGTCATTATCCAAATATGTTGATACTGAAACTCATCTCACAATATTTCATCTCGGTATATCGATATCAGAAGACGACAGGATATCGTATCGCCTAATCCTGGTAAACTTTAATTAGATTAAGTATAAGGTAGAAATTAAGTACTTTTTATAATCAAAATCGTCCGGTAGGCGAAGCGTTTCATCCGCTTTCAACTGCTGCACCTCTTCCTGCTGCTCCTCGATGGCGGCCGAGTACAGAGCCTCGATCTTGACCCTCAAGCAGAGATTCGCATCCGGGACCAAGTGCGATAACCTTCCATTGAGCACTGGATTCAAGTCGGCGATTTCCAGACCCAGACCGTCTCCCCAAGGGACCGCCAGCATCTCATAGGCCCTTTAACGGGGGAAAATATCCATAATTATACTTTATAACAGCGCTAATTCAATAATAATAAATAAGTTAATTTAAAAAAATAATATTAATAGTTTTTTAAACTTACGACTTGATGGCGCTAGTTTTGGTCTCTCCCAGGTTCAGCAGCCTCCTCCAGTGAATCAGCGGATACGTCTCCTTCTTCAGGCATTCAGCCGCTTGGCTAATGGCATCGCGCGTATTCACCATCCTCTGGTACCGCCGCTGGGAAACGCAGCCGGCTGCGAACCCTTTGGCCGTCAATCGCAGGTCGGCGTTGTCCGGTCTCAGCGACAGTCGGTACTCGGCTCTGCTGGTAAACATGCGGTAGGGTTCCGGCGCTCCCTGAGTGGTCAGGTCGTCGATGAGGACGCCGATGTAGCCTTCGGTGCGGTCTATTGTGAATCCTGGCTTCTGCTGGACCTGCAATTAACACACTTAAACTTTGTTGCATCAACATAATGTAATATGATTCATCATTCATCAACGATGATACAATTGAATACTCTGTTTTCAATCGCTAGCTAACCACATTACTTTCAATGCAGCATTAATGCCAGCGATGATTCCCTGCGCCGCAGCTTCTTCGTAACCCGTAGTGCCATTGATCTGACCGGCGAAGAACAGGTTTGCCACGCGTCGAGTCTCCAGCGTGGGGAATATCTCTCGAGGATCCACGTAATCGTATTCCACTCCATATCCTTGACAAAAAAATAATCAAAACTGGAATGAACATCTCCACTAAACTTGACTAAATTTAATTAATATTTCGTCCTGCTACATAATGGAGGTTAATTATTTCGAATAGAACATTTAACACATTCTTATAATTTAGTACTGATTATATTATCCTTGGAGGACTTTATGCAAGTACCAGGTCGTGTCATCTCGACGTTTTCCAATCCTGGAATGCACTTTAGCATCTGGTGTTGCAAATCGGCTGGCAGCGTGCACGAGAGTCCATTAGGATAAATGATGTCCGTGTCGAGACCCTCCGGCTCCAGCCAGATTTGGTGTTGTCGTCCTTTAAACCTGATTACAATTCAATTGCATTATAATGTATTTTAAACTAAATCAATTATAATACCTGATTATATGAATAATCAAATCAAATACTGTAAGAGCCGGTAATTCAAAATACTTAATCTGGATGTTATATTGGAATAGCTTTGTGTGTGATCTTGTTGTGCCATTGTTACGGCCTACTGTCAACCAATTACCGGGAAATCACCAGGCAATCCACCAGCAAGTATGTATCTGTTGTTTTAACCGTTTGGTTACCAACACGACTGTATTCAACTTATCATCATTTAGTCGTCAAGTAGACTGTTGAACTTAAATGTTTTTCAGACCTTAAAATTACCAGCGATAGTAGGTGATAAGTAACCTTTAAGCAGTTATACCTGCTTTGATCTGCTGTTACTTACGGTTAACGAGTGATTAACAAGTAATTGGCATGTAACTATTAAGCAATTAACAAGTAATTAACAAGTAATTATCAAGTAATTATCAAGTAATTATCAAGCAATTATCAAGCAATTATCAGGTAATTATCAAGTGGTTATCAAGTGATTAACAAGTAATTATCAAGTAGTTAACAATCCTTACTTCATAATTAACTTTTGAACCGATTACTTGTAAATTTGCACTGGAATTGAATTTTTAAAAAAAGCAAATGCGCTTTTTCGATAAACCTTATGACTTTGGACTCGATAGAAGGACAGTAGCGAGGCCCTCTGGTTTCTTCCATAACGTGGCGGTCGAGGTGCAAGTTGTCCAGGATGATTTTGTCCACTGCCGGGGTCGTAAACGTCATGTAGCACGATCTCTGCTCATTCGCCTATGTATAAGAAATGGGATTTAACAAAAATCAAATACTACATGTATTACAATTAATCTTTAATTATTATACAAGTAAGTACAAGGCCGATTAACTTATCTGTCTGCTTTGTCTGTCTATTTATCTACCTGTCTGTTTGCCTATCTACTAACTATCTATTTAAATGTTTGTTTATCTATGTATCCGTCTACTTATTTGTTTGTCTATCTATCTGTCTGTCTTGTCCATCTATCCATCTGCCTATAGACCTACCTATTTAGCAATTTATCTATCTATCATCTATCTATTATCTATCTGTCTATCTATCCACATATATGATTTAGTAAATAGCATTTCCATCTACCTACCTACCTACCTACCTACCTACATACTTACCTACCTATCTACCTACCTACTTACCTACCTACCTACCTACCTACTTACCTACCTACCTACCTACCTACCTAATACCTGTATCTGTCTATATCTATGTGTCTATTTATCCATCAATCCATATATAAGATTTAGTAAATGGCGGATAACTGCAATACAGTACCTTAATCCACACCGAATCGTTCATAAATGAGAACGGTGACGGCGGATTATCTCCAAAGTGTTCCTGACACACCCTGTAGTTGATCGTCGTGCCATCCAGCCTCGGAGGGGTTCCTGTTTTTAAACGACCCATTCTGAAATTTAGCGTTTCCAGAGTCTGGGCCAAACCGACGGCCGGGGCATCTCCAATCCTCCCCGCGGGTCTCGTTTCCAGCCCGATGTTTATCTGGCCGCGTAAAAAGGTCCCCGTGGTTATGACGACACTCTTCCCCGTTAACGTGGTCCCATCAGCTGAAACGTAATAAAGATCAAAACGTGTTTTGTTCAGTGCTCGTTAAAACTATTTTAATTCTACTGTAATTATTATGACTGCGCTTTTCTTATTACCGAGCAAAACACCGAAGCAGTTTCTCCGATCCCCAGCAGAATTTTCTATGAGGAGATCCTCAACCGCAGCAGCTCTGATTTCTAGATTGGGCACCCTCGTGAACAACTCTTCCTGCAGGTGATTCTTGTAGAGTTTGCGGTCAATCTGGGCCCGTGGACCCCAAACAGCGGGACCTTTCCTCCGATTCAAAACCTTAAACGGAAGATTCAGAATGAGTTTCTGTAATACAATTTGAATATAAATGGACTTGATCAGACTTTGTACTGGATTCCCGAGAGATCGCAGATCCTGCCGCAGAGCCCGTCCAGCGCATCGATTTCCTTCATCAAGTGGCCCTTGCCAATCCCGCCAAACGACGGGTTGCATGACATTTCACCTATAGCATTTCCAGAAGAGTTTGAATAACTAGAAGATTAATACCAGTGGCGTGCCGAGGGACTTTCGGGCCCTGGGCAAAATCCCTAATTCTTGGGAGTTGAAGGCCCAGCTAGAGGCCTTTCTGGGCCCCTCGGCCAGCAAAAATGGGCCCCTAGCTCGACCTGGGCCCTGGGCAGCTGCCCCACTTTGCCCTCCCCTTGGCACGCCACTGATTAATACACAGTCCGCAATGTAAATCAAATAACACAGATTATACTTGATAAAACATACCTATAGTTTCTATCTTATGCGTAAGTAGCAGTGTTTTGCTGCCCATACGAGCTGCTGCAGCACACGCCTCAACACCGGCATGTCCTCCACCGACGACGATAACATCGTAGCTGGAATCTGCTGACGAATTACTACTTCTCGCACTTGCGGTTTTACTAGAGACATGCCGGCCTGTGATAAATACCAGGCCATTGGTTTTACAATTATACCACCGAGAATTGCGGATTAGTTGACTGCAAAGACGAGACATTTTCAAGTGTAAATGTAAAAATCTTCAAACTGTCCATCCAAACTTGTACTAAAGAAACGCAGCGATTGAAAACTTCGGCTGCTGGTATGTTTAGGTTCTAAGTAGCGGGTTGAGCTAAAGCGTAAACCATCTTCGCGCGACAAAATACGGTATTTTTTGGTTATACTAGATCTTGTTCGTTGTTGTATGTTGCTTAAACCATGTTGCATGTCACTGTAACAAAATATAAAATGTTAGCGATTGTCCGTTTAATCGCCCGGTGTCAGACTTACAGAAGACAGAACTAGTTAACTAGTTATCACTTAAAACTAGTTAAGTGAAGAAAATTTACGCAAAAATTATACTAGAAGAGAAACAAATAGTATGTTGTATTAGAAACCCAAGCAAATCAATGCATTTTAACATCAAAACGGCAACAAAAATAAAATCTATGTTGAGAACTGTGTTCTACTAAGCAACAACTACACGATTTTGTTGAAAGATGTGAAAGTGGAGGTCACTCTGCATGTTAGCATCGGAATCCAGGTAAATCCTTGTGAAACACTTACTCGCAATTTCATAGTAGTTCTGAAAATTTTATGTTATTAAAATCATTATATAGATTTTACTTTTCGAAGATGTACTGGTTGTTGTATAGATGCTGCATAACACGTGGGCATGTAAATATTATCTTATGAAATACTTATTTGTTATGCCACTTGTAGAAATTATAACAAGTTGCAACGCTGTAACACGCGAGGAAAAGAAGACTAAATTTTGATCCTTAAGTGTTGTGCATTTTTACTGTAAACTAATTAGTACTGCTCGACTGTAACTCCTGTTAAACATAACTATGTAGCAGATTGTTGTAACTTTCAAAAGATGTACCGTGTGGATGTTATGCAGATGTTGCACAATATGAAGATGTATATAGAATCTTCTAGACTACTTATTAGTTATGCGAGTTTTAAATATTGTAACACGTTGCAACGCTGTAAGATGCAAGCAGACTACAATTTGTTGCTTTTTTAAGAAACCTGTCCCTTGTGCAACTTAAACTGTCAACTATAATGAATGTTATTGATGGTTTTTCATGCAGCGAAGTTAAATGAGAAGGCACGGCAAGACTGCGACAGACAACAACATGGCCGAGATGGTCTGCACGGTTGCCGAGTTTCCAGGTCTTCTGCTGGAAGTCATCCAGACCGGTCGAGGAGCCCAGGTGGTCGTTCTGAAACCGGAATCCGCAGTCTGAGGAAAGTTATTGCTACCGGAACCAAAGTTGTTGCTGCTTGTCGAGAAATCGTTGTTGTTGTTGTTGTTGGGCGGGAAATTGTTGCTGTTTGCGTTGACAGTCGATGGGTTTTGGTTGTTGTTGTTGTTGTTCCAGTTGTTGTTGAAGTTGTTGTTGTTGCCAGGGAAAGGACCAGTGGACCCTCCGCAAGCGTTTTGAACCAGGGATGAGATGATCTTGCTCATGTGCATGGTAAACTGCGGGTAGCAGATCTCGACAGCGCGGTTGTACTTGTCAGTAAAGCAGTTAGCTGCGTCGTTAATGGTCCTAGAGTTAATTTAAATACATACATGTATAATGTGCTTGAACACTGGTGTGTATATCAGATTCAAATCAGAAAAATAGAGCTACGGTTCTCTACCATACCTTGCCATTAAGAATGTTACAGTAAAATTCTGATAATCGATAGGTAGATAGATAGATAGGTAAGTGGACAGAAAGATAGGATCTATATGACAGGTAGGCTGATAGGCAGATGGGTAGGTAGAAAAGATAGACAGATTGTTTGATTGATGGATAGATAGATAGATAAGTTATTAGATAGATGAACAGATAGATACTTGAATAAATATTTGATAAACAGGCATAACAATAACAAGGAAACGTAATTAGAAACTGCACAAAAATGACCTGAAAATAACGATATGAGTAGTATAATTCACCGATGATACATAACGTACTACACGAAGTCAGAATTTACTTAATAGTCAACACAAGATGTTTGCAAACTTGCTACAGTAGAGTAGAATCACATGTATAGCCGGCTCATTACTGAAACCGGTCACGGTGTCGCCATCAAAACTAGTAACTTCTGCTTCCTACCTGCAAGTATCGCTGTTGTAATTAGGGGCCATGATGATCATGGAAGTCAGGCTGCGTGGACCCATTCTTCCCGAGTTAAAGCTGTTTCCAGCGGTGCTGCCTTGGCCGTTGCTCGAACCGCCAGAATTGAAGGTTCCCGAGTTGAAAGATCCGGAATTGAAGTTTCCAGAAGGCTGCATTGGTAAATTGCAGTTGGCTTCCGCCGAATCGCGAATACGTCTAACGCACTGCCCGCCGTTAGAGGAAATCATTTCTGTATAATATTGAAGTTTAACCGTTTTAAAGTTAATATGGATTTGCTTCGTATCTAATGAAAGTTGTTATTGGTCTTTGCTTAAGGTGGGTTCCTGTTACTTATGGTTTGGCCTAGATAACTCAGTCACGTGACTGTTACGTCATTACTGCTGGTCTTTGCATGTAAACAAAGTACAGTGTAGCTACAATATCAAGTACATTTGTATTTCTATAAACTTTTACGAAATACTATTATTGAAATAACGAAGTGGGACGTAAAATTGTCGTACTGGTGATTCTTGATTGAAACGGGACAAGGCTGTTTTGAATTGACTGAAGTTTGCAGGCAACAGAACGGGGTGTTTCCCGCCCTGTCGCACAAAGCAGCCGGTACAACGTTGCCACTTCTTTGTTCAAACTTCGCATTGAATTAACTCGCTTAATTGTAACTCCAAAATTATGATTCTTACAAATTGTGAATCAGCGAATTTTTCTCTATGGAAACCGGCATTACATTTCGTTACATGTTTACTTTACTTCTGTTTTTATACCTTTAAGATTGACAGCGTTGTTAAGGCAGAGGTGTTCACGCAAGGCACCCAGAGCACGTAACTTGGCCTGAGCGGTTGAATCAATGTTGTTTGTGTTTTGCTGGCAGGTGTTCCTCAGATAGCCGACAGTATTCTGCATTTGCCTGTTTATCGAAATTCATCGAATGTACTTACACTGCGCATTGCATGAAAGTGTTCAAAAGGACTAGATGAAATACGTAAAAGGAATTCTGACCCACAAATCCTGGTGGCTATGTTGTCCACTCGGTTGGTGTTGGCATTGGAGTTGAAAGAGTTTCCGGGCTCGTCGATATTCATCAGAATTCGTTCGATAATGACGTCGTCCCCATTCTTGGACAGCGTTTCCTGCTTGGTTCAATGGGGTTGTGTCATGCCATAGGTTAACAAATGGGCGACAATTGGCTTTTTCAGACATTAGAGAGTCATTCTAAGAGTCCGTAAACGAATTCCTACGAGTCATTTTTGAGTCATGTAAAACCGGATACAAGTAATTGTAATCATAATCTAAGTTATGTCATTTTCAGCCTTTGAGGGTCTTCGCAGTATTGGTTATAGGGAACAAGATGGCGGCTGACACGAGCTTCGCGAAATCTCCGCATGGTGGCGCTACTTTCGATAAACTTTCGATTCTATTTAACCGGTAGTTGAGTAATACTGAATGAAATGACTCACAATGACGTAATTTGCTAATCCGTAAAGAATCATTCCGTCTTATAAGGCCACAATTTACTGGATGAAGACTTTAATGTAATACACATTAGGACATAAAATATTAAACCTTAGTGAGTATCTTACGTTAATTAAGGCGTAACAAGGCAGGTCGCTTCCGAAAGGACGGAATCCAACTTGGTATTCCATTCTGGGATCGTTGACTCGCTGCGGCATTTGCCCTTGAAAATAATTAAATTTAATGATTAGTTATTACAGCCATATTCCCTCCTTCATAGTTCAAATACAACAGAACTATTATTCTAAAGGATGGCACTTTATCAAGCAACTTACCTTGAACGGCCACAAAGGCAGATACTACTAGACTTAATACGACAACCTTCATCTTTAATGGCAATTAAGTTAGAAAGCTTAAATGAGAGGAGCGGATTTTAATTGCCGTCCTGTCCAGTCGGGATGCGGGATAACACTGAAAGCAAATCAA
>JAIQCU010001595.1:0-18565 GCA_022114935.1 Leptestheria dahalacensis
GATCGAGTACAAGCTACAGGCCCAGTGGTGGTGGATGGGTGTGCTGCTTGTACCTGTACAACCCTGATGCCATACTGGGTATTCTGCTCCCAACTCGGTCCTGCAATTGGTTCTAGGTATACATGCTCAACTGTCGATGTGTTTGCAGTCGCGTCCGAGCTGAGAGAGTTCTGGTTCAGCACTGGTTGAGCTTCAGTGGCTTCGTTTGTATAAAGACAGGTTCTTGTTTCTTATTTTATGTTTTATTCAGAGATTTGTATACCTGCGCGTAGTGGAAATAGTACCCTTGACGTGTTGCATTTGGGAAAATCGCTGCGATGGCTCTGCGCGGTGCTGACTCGAAGTCGGTCATAATTCGACGAGGATCGACTCCCGTCGCGTCACGCACCGATCCCAGCACGTCCTGGTACGCGCCCACGGTTTTTCTCGTCATAAGAATATACGCCAATGGCATTGACTGTAGGAAATAAAAAATAATGTTATAAGCAAGCTAAATTTTTTTAACAATTACTAAAAAAAAATTAAAATATATAACTATTATACTATATTATAACTATAAAGTACAATTCAGTATCCTAACGTACTTACATTACACACTACAGATCTTATTGTCCATTACGATATAATTACAAAAAAGTAATTATATAAATTATAATTACAATAAAAATTACAATACATAGACGTTATACTATAACATACATATATACAGTATCCTAACGTGCTTTCGTTACGCTACAGATCTTACATTCCTTTACGTTATGAAATACTAGCTTAAGTAAACCAACAAATACGATTCAAAATTATCTTTATACCTGCTGCGCGAATACCACATGTACTGGTAGCAGCTGTTTAAAGGGCCTGGGTACCACTTTAAACGTCGCGTCCATGTGGAAATGAGTCACTTCCATTTCTCGGACGAACGCCCTCACTGCCGCTGAAATGAATACGAGTGAATCACCATTTACATTGCTGAAGTATTGATGGTAAAACACTTCGCCCAGTGCAGTCAACCTTAACAAAGGGTCACTTCATTAAGTTACACATACTTTTCAATATAGCTAAGGATGAATTATCAACATTCTTTACCTAATAAAATTAAATAACATACAGTTCAGTATCGTAACTTACTTTCGTTTCGTACTATATTATAATAAAACATGAAATTCAGTATCCTACAGTACTACAGTAACTACAGATCGTATATTCCATTACGTTATGAAACATTAAAATATATAACTATTATATACCTATAGAACACATGTTACCGATATCGCGGATAATCTACGATTAAACGGTGAGCCTCTTCAGCAGAAATAGGAATCCTTGGCAACCCCTCGCGACGTGACCGTCCCATTCCACCAAGAAGTACGTCGTAAGCAAGAGTAGCACCAGGAAGCCTTTGGCAATTAATGCACAATGTTATATATGTACGGTTACGACGATTAACTTTTACTTCATTACCTAGCTCGTTCTTGATGGAAGATTTGGGCTAGCGATGTAGTCTCCTGTCGAGCTCTGTCCTTACAAACGGTCCTGAGAATTTGATTCTGCACACTGTTCGCATCGCCGACATGATTGTGGCCATGACGACCATACCGGAAGCGATTGCCGGAGATGGTAACCCTGGTACCACAACCTGATACACAACAGCGAAGGTACAGTGAATCTCCTCTTTGGTGGTCAACACGGTATATGTACCCTGTGGTTTTAGATTGAATAGGAAAAACAACGGATTACGCTGGATAACTAACTACTATTACTATGAAACAAACATTTATTTGCCTTCTTTTGTCAAAACAAAGTAACAAAAAATAACACATACCTTCATTGATGTCCGCAAGTGCCGTGCTACCACGCCTTCCACCAGGAATTCGTCTAAAAGGTAGATGGTGATCTTCGGCAGCTTCGCCAAGTTGGAATTGAGGGATGCTGTTCAGTGCTTCAAATCAAACAAGATAGGACCAATTAGCGTAGTTTTTGCAACTTCTAAGTCACAGGAACACAACTTAAAGAATTAAACAAAAAAGATACCCTCGTTAACATTTGGGTTCACTTGGGCCCGTTCCATCGCGAAACTTTTGAAGTAACTTGCAAGATGTTTGCCAGAAGACTGAATATGGCATCGAACCTTAAACTATGCCACGCTGAACAGAAGGGGAGGATGGGAAAAGATGAAGTGGACAACCGTTACTGCAATATAAGTAGGGGTGTTTTCCACTTAAGTTCTTCTCAAGTTTCAGCAATGTTCCATTGGGTTGAAATATGTCTGCCAATGTATTGCTGCCATTACAAAATAAGGGTGCGTTGGGGGTTTATGGTGGCCATTGAAACTCTAATGGCGGGGGTGGGAAACAGAAGTGAGTGAAAGTCAAACCCTGAAGACTGCGTAACAAACCCGGGGGTGGGGTGGGGTTAAGGGGTGGTTTATTGCGGCCATTGAAACTCTAAGGGAGGGGGTTGGAAACATATGTGAGTGAAAGTCAAGAAACATAAGTTAAGTGAAAGATAACCATGAGGAAGCATCGAGATATTATATACATATATATTCTTTAGTATGAAATACAATAAAGTACAGACAAAATTGGTTTCGAATTAACTAAAACTTGATACAGCAATTTTACATGGTTGAAACAAAAGGGAGGATCCAAAAGAAGGAAAAACAGGCAGATAATATGGGCAACCGTTACTGCAATAAAAGTAGTTGTGTTTTCCACTTCGTTCTTCTCAATTTCCTTCCCTCTGACTTTCAGTGACCCTTTGTTCTATTGGTTCAAAATGTAGCAGCAAATATGTTGCTGTCACTACAAAATGAGGGTGCGTGTGGGGGTTTCTTGTGGCCATTGAAACTCTAGTAGGGGGGTTGGTGAAAACAGATGTGAGGGAAAGACAAACTTTGAAGAAAATTAAGGCGTAACAAGCAGGATCCTTGCCATATGAACCAAGAGGTAATTTGTAATAGGCATTCTTTTTTATGGTTCAGGTTTCTTTAAGTTTTAGATTCTTTTAAGTTTCAAATGTTTTGTTTAAGATTAGATTCAGATTTAGAATTTAAGGATGTGATTTGAAGGGAACTGAAGATAACAAGCAAAGTAATAACTAGAACCCATTGGAATATATTTAAGTAGCAAGTCATATAACTCATCCCTTCTGGGGAGATACAGTGCAACAGTGCACGGAAAAGTTGGAAAATAGTTTTCTCACTTCGCAGTATTGAACTCTCTGTACAACACATGAAGAACAATGTCGGGTAACAGAAAAGTGGAACGAAATACTCAATCAACTACGAAGAAAATTATTGTCCAGAAATTTCCAGGACCGGCGGGTACTATAGAATTGGAAGGCCAGGTTGGCCCGGCGATAGTGACCCTGCCGTTTGACCGAGGAGTCCCGGGTTCGATTCCCCACGAAGGTGGGGCAATCAAGGGACTCGGACTCGGGAAGTTAAGTGAAGTTAAGTCAAGAAAAAATGTCAAGTAAAAATAGAATTGGAAGTAACTACGGTATGTATTAGTTTGTAATTAGACAACTTAGCAATGCATATTTGTGTTACTAATAAACATAAACGTATATGTGTTCTAAATTTATTTTGTAATTATATACAACTTAGTAATGCATGACACTTACATATTAATGTTACCAATTGTTCTTACCTGTGTTATTCTAGGAATGGCAGCTAGTACACAGTGGAGCATCGATCGCAGTTCAAGAGCATGGCAAAATGCTTGTTAAAGATGCGATTGTTCTTCTGCTGGACATTGCTGTATTGCGTTCAACAAGTGGACCGATTCAACTTAATGTCAATATCACGTCGCGCAATATTGCGGCAATTTGGAGTCCAGGTGGCCATAACGTACGTGAACTTAACACCATGACATAACTTATATTTCCACTAACAGTATGTTTCATGTTATTTAGGTCGCTCTGGGTAATAACACCAATTCATCGTACATTCAGCGTTTGATATTAGGAAATCAATCTGAAACCAACGTTCAAGACTAGGCATTCTCGATGTCGCAGATGACATATTATTTAATGACCTTTGACTTCAAGTTATCACAGTTCAGTCAGTGGATGTCATTTGGTCTAATGCCGTAATACACAGACATTGCAAACGGAAACTGAATATGTACTCAAAACAGTCTTGGGTGCGTACCAACTTGTCCGGTCAACTTGTCCACAAGCGTAGGCTAGGCCACCTTTGCTGTGTATACTTTGTTTGACCAAAGATCATGCCATGATTGTCATGTAAATAAGATTGTCTTATATATATATATATTCTTTTCATTTTCAGATAGTTTTCTTTAAGTTCAGATCTATTGTAGAATAAAAGATGTAATTTGAAATGAACTGAATATTCGGGGGAAATACACATACACCTTTACGTTACCTTTGCTTTCAATAGTTATCACAGTTCAGTCAGTGGATGTCATGTCGTCTAATGCCATAATAAAAATGAAATTTGGAATACCGATTTTCACGAATGTCAAAATTCCAGTGAAATCACACATTACTATCCGCAAAATGTAAGCATGTTATATGTGTTTGTATGTATTTGTATATGAAAGACATGACAACGGAAATGGTTAGTTTTTGCATAATCATAGTCAGGGGATTACGATGAAGAACAGGCATTCAATTCACCAGCTTAGTAGCTATTTTTTTACAGAAAGAAATAAAACACCAATAAAAAAACCCAACATTTTCGGAAAAGGTAATAAATTAAACCCATACGAATGTCACAATGAATAACAGTTTACATTATTTAGGATACTACGTATATTTACTGATCGACGGGCGTTGCTCAAATTTCTTGGATTCGATATTTTACGTCGGAAAAGGGAAAAAAAATCGACCAATTGACCACTTAAAAGAAGCCAAGTCAAGGATGGCTAACCGCCAACCTGTAAGTTAATATTCTTGAAGAGGTCTTCAGAAGCGTATGTTTGACTATTTCTGTATTCTATTAGATGACACGGAAACATCGAAAAATACAGGAGATATGGGCTACTGGTAGGAATGTTACCGTAATTATCGACTATGATGGATCGAGCAGCAGAAACGCGCTCAGTAAGGAAGCGCTTATGATTGAGGGTGTTGGTAAGCCTTGTTTCACGTTATTACCAGTGAGTTTCAATTCCGTACATTATATTGGATAAATGTAGTAGTATGATTGGACTAAATGGAAAAACTTTTTAACGGGCTACAAAATCTCACCAATATCAGACGTGGAAGTATCAAAGGAGTGGCTAAGAAATGGGATAGTGGACGGCGCAAGGCGAGAGGGCTCCAGCTTCTTGCGCGACCTGCCGGAAAATTACGACTGGGCCGATGCCATGCATTTGGAATGAACGACGTATAGGTAATTAGATTTGGTGAAATATTAATGTGTTTGCTACCTTCACTTATAAATAAAACAAAACATTAACAAGATTACTGTTGTTGTTTCAGAAAGTGTTCGAATCGTCCACGCATGCATGTCATTGGCTCAGTCTTAATTTTCCGGCTAGTCCCATAAGAAGCTGGGGCCATTTGTGTCCCATTTCTGAGCCACTCCTTTGATAAATCCCCGTCTGATAGTGAGATTTCGTAGCCCTTCACTGAGCGCGTTTCTGCTGCTCGGAAGGCTTACCATCATAGTCGACCCATCATAGTCGATACAGATCCACCAGTAGCCCATATCTCCTCTTTTCTGATGTTTCCATGTCATCAAACCTGGCTTTACTTGGCTTCTTTTAAGTGGTCAAATGGGCAATTTTTCCCCCTTTTCCGACGTAAAATAGCGAATCTTTCCGACGTAAAATAGCGAATCCAAGAAATTTGAGCAACGACCGTCGATCGATCATCTGTACTTATAATCAATACAACTGTACATAATGTTTCGTTTTCGTTGTTTTTATGAGTGTTAATTAATTTTATTTGTATTTCATTAATGTTATAATATTGCCATGTACATCAAAAGAATATTAATCTAGTTTTTAGTGCTTCTTAAACATACAACGTCAGTCATATAACAATACCTGTTTACGACACAGTACATACAACATCACCAAAATAATGATCTTCATGTAGATAGATAAATAGCCAGATAAATGTTACGATAATTTATGGATAAATTGGAAAAGATCGGTTGTTTATAAAAGAATAATTAAAATATAGTTCAGAAAAACTTTTTTTGGGATAACATTTACGCTAGACCACAGTATAGCTGAGGACGAACAGTAAAAAAGTAAATTGGGAAACGAATTGCCGTAACGGTTAAGGTAAAATAAGAACATTAAAACCAAATCGATCAACTCTGAAATGCTGAAATGGTTAATAAAACGGTGACGCCAAATATCGGAAAATTGAATTGTACTTTCTGTTGTATTGTTTGCCGAAACGTTAATAGTAAATCCCATGTGTAATATGATATTTCACTTATCGTCAAAAAAAGATTTGTAATCTGGTCTGATACAAAGTATCGAATATGGCTATACTTTATGTATAAAGTTTACTTTGTTTTTTTGTCAGTTTTGGTTGGTTTCAAGCAATTAATTATTCTTGATGTAATTATACTTCCGGTCGTGTATCTTGGTCCAATCCGCCCCCAGCTGCAGAAACTCGGCCAGCTACTCCGCCCCAAGCGCAGCCGCCGCAAGCTCCGCCCCCGGCAGCGCAAATTACGCCAGTTCCACCACCTGTGCCAGGCCCGCCAGTTCCTCCAACTGTGCCAGCTCCGCCAGCAAGCTCCGGAACCAGTGGACAGGTAAAATTGGATAATGTTACTGAAAAACATAATATACGAATTAAGTAACTGTAGGAAGTCCTATTTATATGTCTTTATTAACAATTTATTAGCGCCAAGCGAATGTAGCAGACTACCACCCCAGCCGGGAAGAACTTCGTGCGATACGGCTGAGAGTTTTCCGGAAAACGACAGCTGCCACTATCGGACAGGTTCAGCATGACCAGGTTCCAGCAGTTTTGCTTGTTTATTAATGAACAATATACCTATGAACAATGAGTAATGCAACTAAAAAACATTAAACTAACAAACTAGGTAAACATTTTGTCCCCAGCTACATAGCTTACAGTGACATATGCGGTACAATAACATTATTAATACGTAATGCTGTGCTTATCAGGAAAAAAACTAAAATATCAGTAATGATATAATAACAATAACCTAACGATCTAGCTAGCAACAGTTGAACATTATTCAAACCAGTTCTCTGTTTGAAACTGTAGTAGCTACCAATTTACAAAGAAGTCACACAGCATAAAAAGAAGATAAACAATTCCATCGTAGGGACTCGAGGGGGCTGCTGACAGAGCAGCAGGTTCAACTGCACCTGCAGCTCATCTGGAACCCGTTCCCGTGCCGAGTTGGGAGGAAAATCCCTGTTATACCATCATGGTACGACTTTTACCAGGGTTCTAAATTAATCTTTTCTTTGTTAATTTGCTGCTAATTATTTTGGCTCTATTACGTGTACGTTTGTAATACTACGACTGTCAAGCTGGCAGGGACTTGAAATGAGACATCCAAGTCAACGTATGAGACACAGGAGTTCATCAATGAGAAAAATGAGACAATCAAAATACTTGATTGAGAACAAACCAATTTGGAGAAATCGCCTTTCGAAAAATTCGACACAAAAAATGTTGAAATTTTTTAAAATGAATGAGACAACTATAAAAGTCACTGAAACCGATAGATAATCGAAAGAGAAGATTGAGACAAAAAGAACCAGCGACGGCCAGCCAGGCAGCTACCACAAGTGCTGCAGCAGGGGGACCTATCCTGAACTACCGAGAAAGGCGGAGGCTATCACGATTGCAGTTACAGGAGGCCTGGCGTAGACGACATTCTCGTACATAATCCAAGTTCTCAATCATAAATAATCATTATTTTCTACCTCTAGATGCCGTGAAAATGGTCTCTACACTTGTTCTCTACCTCTAGATGCCGTGAAAATGGTCTCTACTTGTTCTCTACCTCTAGATGCCGTGAAAATGGTCTCTACTTGTTCTCTACCTCTAACTGCCGCGAAAATCGACGTGAGTGTCGTTGTAGTTCGTATGCTTAAAAAGTTGCATTCACTTCACTGAAAAAGAGAAATCTGCGAGTGTATGAAATATCCAAGTTAGATATATGTATTGTGTATTATTGTACTGTCTAGTATTGGTAGTTACATTTACCTCGTACATCAACTTATAGGAGGAATTGTGTTTCGGGAGGAATGAATACATGTTTATTTTGTGTATTTGTTTTTCGATCGTCATATATAACCTAACCCCCCCCCNATAACCTAACCCCCCCCCCTAACCTAACCTAACCTAACCTAACCCCACCCCCCATTAGAAAAGTAAAAGTGAAATTGTGACTGTGAAAGTGTGTGAAATTATTATACAGAAAATAAAAGAGCTATACAGAAAATAAACTACTTGAAACTACTACTGGGAATGAACATAAAGAATCATTATACGTTACGCCAAAGTGTTATAATACAACAATTTAACAAAGCTGTATATAATAGAAGACTTAAACGGAATGCATAATTATATTATACAGAAAATAAAAGAGCTATACAGAAAATAAACTACTAAAACATTAAAGGGAATATTCATATCCAATATAGTATAGTATATACATCTTGACTTGTTTTAGTCGAAATGTATTAGATTAACGGTAAAACAAACTAGAAACGGTGAAAACAACCCAGGAATCTCGAGATTCACGCCGGAATCCCAAATAGTCATTCCACAGCTGGTTTTCTCGCTTGTAGACGCTAGATTAGAGAATCTTGACTTGTTTTAGACGAAATGTATTAGATTAACATTAGAACGAGACAGAAACTGTGTTAACAGCCCAGGAATCTCGAGATTCACGCCAGAATCCCAGATAAGCACTCTACAGCTGGTTTTCTCGCTTGTAGACGTTAGATTAGGGAATCTTATTATCATATCTTATATCATTAATCAATAAATAATATAATATCATTAATATTATTAATTAATTAATCAAATAATTAAATTATTAAATCAAATCATTAATATTAAATCAATCAAATCATTAAAATTAAATCAATTAATTATTAAATCAAATCATTAATATTATTATTAATTAATCAATAAATAATCTTAATATCATTAATCAATCTTATATCATTAGTCATATCCAATATAGTTACTTGTAAAATAACTAATCTCTCTTTCAAAAATATACTAAAGCGCCATCTATTGAACAAAAAGTTAGATAGCGGGTGGAGCTATGGGCGGAGCTAATGATGTAACTGTCCTCGTTCGCGCTAACGTAATTTAGACGCTAAAGTCGACAGGTGACCGGTTATTGCGTTTCGCGCTAATGTCGATTAGCCAATAATTTGGAAAACTGTCGAAAATCGTTACCTTTTGAATTAGTTGCAATTTAGTTTTTTTAATAGTTGGAATTAACAACAATAAAATTTACTGAAATCAGGAAGTGAATATGTGTTTCCGATTTTGGTAACGGACTGGTGGCAGTCAAGCAACTTGTAGTATCATCTATCCATGAAAGTCTTTCGTGAGTTGGGTGGAACTGGTGCTATTTGACGTCACATTGATGGCACAAGAAACGCCGACAGCAGACACATCTATAGCAGCAGGTTTCATTATTCATGTTAGTACATTGTTGTTTTCATTTGTGGTTACTTGATGGTGGATTCACCAACGAGACAGAGATCGCATTTAACAAGGTTGACTGGTATAGCCTCGTCTTCAACTATTGTAATGCATGATACGATTTTGAACAGTAGAGAACGCCTCGTCAAAGTTGTCGTTCCGCTGTATCCATTCAGATCTGTGTTGCGTGGTCCCAAGAACATTTTCGAAGTCTGAAAGTTTTGTCAAAAAGTAAAAGTAATTGATTATAGTCATGACGTGTAGCACAACAAGCAAGAACGCGGCTTGCAAACACGTGAGACGAGGTTTAGAAAACAGCGGCATGGTTTTTGTGCCCTTTGGCCAAGTTAGGCTCCGGCTCCGAGGGGAGCCGGGTTTTAGACAAGGGTTCAAGTCCGCCCACCAGGGTCCCCGTGTATTGGGAAACCCCGTTATCCATCTAGTATATTCTTTATCTGTGCTTTGCACAGCACATAACGCGGAAAATGACAAGCGGATGGTTCCAAAATCGCCTCTTCCCACACGAAATTTAATTTAACGCTAATTTATAACAACGCTAAAAGAGCTGTTTCGAAGGTCCCTTGGTTCTAGCGCATTGGTTCAGTTCCCGGGCTGCCACGCCGTAGACCCGGGTTTGAACCCAGCTGCGAGGACATAAATGAAATAAAAATGGAACCTACAATGATTGTTACGTGAAATACATGGTGCAGACTAGAAAATTGGAAAAACTCACGAAAAGTGAGTACGCCAGCATATTAAAAAAAAAAAAAAGTGCTTTAGTGCTAATTTACATTAATGCGAATATTCTATCCAATGCCTCTTTAAGGGCGAGTCCCGCCCTAAGTCCCCCTCCTGGCTCATTGGGTCGTGGCGCCTACCAACTAGTCCGTAACGCCGTGCCCGTCTCCACAGTGCCTGCAGCTGTTGCCCTGTTGTGTCAGTTGTACAGTCAACAATTGTTTGAAAGGACGCGGTACCACTTTAAAAGTAGCGTCAATATGGTACCGCTCTATGGTCAGCTGGTTCATTACCGCTTGTACACTTGGTGAAACGAAAACCGCCGAGTCCCCGCCAATCCCACTACTGAAGTGCTGGATATAGGTATCTCACCATACGCCGAAAGATTTAGCGCGAATCGCCTGTTTTCAAGCAGTTTTGAAGGTTAGTGGCTAATCTACATCAGCGCAAATAGGCATAACAGACCAACTGTGTTGTTTAGTGGTTAAAGTAACTCGATGAAGTTCCTCTTCCATCTGACGATTCACCACTAGCATCAATACACCGTCGAGGTCTCATACGCTGCCTTACGAGTTCCTCATCTTGTTGGTGCTATTTTTGTAAAGAAAATTTAGTATTAGTAAATATGACGTTTGATCACATTCCTCCATCATATATGTAGCATACATTACATATGAAGTTACTAATTTCTTAATTAACTGTAATAATGAGTAATATTCCAATACTGGTACTTAACAACGATAATATAATTGTACTGTATTCATACCTGCGAGTCGCCATTCAACACACGAAGAGGTAAATTGAGGACCTGGTCCGGATCTATTCCGTAGTCGGTCGACAATTCACCATCTGCAGCACCTGGGTACTCTCCTTGGCCTGGGGCTTCGCCACTGTCACCTTCTTCTTGCAGATCTAGGTCTTCTGGAAAGTTGTCCTGTTGAATGTATGAAAAACTATTAGTGCGCAACTTTCAATAAGAAATATCCAAGACTCGCTGTAATATTAGAACAAACTATGCATGTTAAATGGCAAGGTGCTGTGTTAAAAAATGCACAGAAAATTACATTAACTCCGAATATCAAGTCAACGACCTGCTGATCCGAATATCGTCCAGTAGATACTGCAGACAACTTCTGTTCGCCCTCCTAGTGACCCCATTCCGCAGATTCCGCACTTCGGTGCGGATGACATCTTCGTAGCGGACGAGGCCATCTGCGAGATACAATTTCGTTACTAATACTAATGCTATTCATTTTCTTTAAAAGCATACAATTACCCAAAAATCGCCAAATATTGGGATGTGGGTTCCCGAAATAACCTGCGAAGACTCGGTTAAATGCTTCTAGGTTGTCGTTTGTTCGCTCCGGTGCCCCGAACACGCTAAAACGTGCCACCGCAGCTCGAAGAGACCCACTGCCGAAGTATGTAGTTGATGAATCTCTGCGCACCTTCTGCCATCTCCGGAACCTCGGCGAGGTTGCGCCTCACGTAGGTTTGATTTTCGTCGAACGCGTTCCGTACTCCCAACTATTGGCAGCAGCGCCAGGGCTATACACATCCGCACAGTAGCCTCCCCTACGCTGTTTTGGCTTGCGACGTCTCCCAATCACTCGGTACTCGGTACCAACACCCAATATGAGTTGTATCGGGGAAAACCGCTGCGATTGCTCGTCGCAGGGAAGACTCGAAGTCTGTGATGATTACACGAGGCGTGATTCCCGTCGCGGCTCGCACCGAGTGAATAGCTGTTTAAAGGGTCAGTATACTACTTTAAATGTCGTGTCAATGTGATAATGACTAACCGGCATCTGACGCACGAACTCACTCACGGCGGGTAAAATGAAAATGAGGGTATCCCAGTTTCCATTGCTGAAGTGTTTGTTATAGAACACTTCACCCAGTGCAGTCGCCCTAACGTTAAATTGACATTCAGTATTATTACAATACCCATAGTATCTGTGTACTGCTATACTTTTTGGTTACTAGATAATGGATAATGTCTTACCTGTATCGCGGAAACTCCTGGGATCATACCGTGAGCCTCGACGGAATATTATTATTATCTTCGGTAATTCGATTTCATAAACTTGCACACAACTTGTCAGTCCTCTTAACATTTGCATTACTTAAGATGCGCAATTAAAAGAAGGGAGGGATTTTCCCTTTTGACGAATTTCCTCCCCAAGTGGTAGTTTAATTTTTTTTAAAGGCTTTATCTTTTCGCGTAAAAATATGCAGCTGCTCACATTAACGTCAACCGTCCTGACAGCTGCGTAAAATGGGACGTCCGATTCGGAACTATGATAATGATATAACTATGTGCTACCTGGGACAAGAAAAAGTGAAAAAGATAAGTACTTAGTGTCGCACATGTACAAAATAACGAACAAAATAGAGCAAAAAACAACAACAAGGAACACGTTGTAACAAAAGTGAGAGCAAGGCTTTAATAATAGTAAATTCTTATAACAATCACAGTAAGTCAATTAAGCATTCTGACGACTATTAACGAGGGGTTCGCAAGTCAAATTTTCGAACATTTGGACCAAAATCTTTATTAAAAAATTCCCCAAAAATCTTTTAAAAACCCAGAGATTCCAAAAATATTTTTAAAAATCTCAAAAATCCCCAAGAAATCCCGTAGTTTTCACAACAGAATTTAAGAGTTTTCTTTAAAAATATTGCAGGGCTTCTATGAAATTGTCGCTTTATAAGTTTCTAAAATATTCAGGACCTGATAGATACGAGCCTAACATACGAAGAAAAAACATGTTTCTCAGAAGAAAAGTAACCGGTTACCGGCTAGAGGAATATTTAAGTAACCGATTAGTAACCAATATTGTAAGAAGGAAGAAGGTTAATTGCTGCGAGTGTTGGGACTTCAACAGAAGTTACCTTGGTTACCTTTCACCCAGCTCGTCGAAAGGTCATGATCGGAAGGAGGTCAAAGAGAATGCATAAAAGCAAGCGAGTAACTAACTAAGCTTCTAGTGACTTATTTTAATTTGATATTGGACATTGATTTGATGCAAACGACACGAAAGGAGGTTGAAAATATCTAAATCATGTTTAAAAAAGTAATACCGGTTAAGAAAAAAGAAAAGAGCGAGAGCGGGAATCGAGCACGGGAGCTTATGGCCTCTTTTATTGTGTTTGACGCGGCGTATAGCTCTTCCTCCGTTCCGACTGCCGAGAAATATGTGTTTTCTATTGCTTTAAAGAAAATTCAAGAGATTTATGTACATTTCAGGGGAGAATTAAAAGTCTTCAACTACCTTAAAAAAGCCTTAAACTTCAATGAAAATCTTGTTTTAAAAATCTCTAAATTCCCTTTAAAAAAATCTTTAAAAATCCCAAAAATCCAAAAAGAAAGAACGGATAAAAAGAGAAAAGGGTGGAAAGGGGTCCCTTTGAAAAGAAGAAAAGAGAAACGAATAAAAGGGGTGAACCCTTTCTGGGAATTAAAGGGAAAACTTTATAACTGAAAAAGATAACCGGGTACGCAATCACAAATGCATCAGAAACGATCGAAACGACGGATTTTGTTGAAATTCTGGTATTTGTATTTATTTTTTCTCTCATTATAGAAAACGAAAGTATCTTACATTTTTAAGTGCGGGGAAGCAGCTATGTTGAACTTGTCACAATGTGCCTTTTACCTTGACCAGCCCCCTTTCCCCAAGTTGGCCCTTTTCCAAGAACATAAATCACCCTCGGCATATTTCTCTGTGCGAATCGCCCTTGCTCTTTCTCGGAACTCTAAAAGGCCACATTGCCAGGAATTGCCAGAAGGCCAGACTTGGGTGTACAATTTAATTCAAGTTAACTTGAAGTTAGACTGAACCGCTGTAAACTTGTATTACCGCCAGTTCAGTGTGCCAGTTTGGCAATCCCAGGTTTAAAAAAACGTCATGATAATTTTTACGATATCAGATAGATATCATAGAGATTCAGACAGCATTTAAGTTACATTTGAGGACTCTATTATTATTAAGCATCACGGATAGAGTATTTATGCTGTTGTTATGCTAGTTTGCCTTTCGCGTTCTCACCGATCTTCTGGCCATGGGCTTTTGTCTTATTTCGTCTCATGATGTCGTTGAATGGCAAACAAGGTGTGGAAACACTGCCATGTGGCCTAGCCTATAAAAGCTCGAGTGTCCAGGGCGATCGTTCACTTTCCCAGCGGCTGTCATACCGTCGAGTGGTCGAGTCCTAATGGCACTGCAACGTTGACAGGCTTTTTCAAAGGGTCTGAACTAGGGGCGCTAATCTGGTTTGAGGAGGGAAGAGGCTGTTTGTTCCTGAGGCTACGGGATGTCAGTTCGTTTTCTTTCCAGAAATTTGATTGGCGGATGGCGATGATTTGGGTGAAGGCGGTTTTCGACAGTCAGGCAGTGGCTTCCTTGAGCTCGGGAATTAGTTCTGTTCGTACAGCTACATTGGTGAGGGAACACTGCAACGAACAGATATTTCAATAATCAGTTGAATATTCAAATCGCGACAATTCGATTGCTCAGTTTACCATGGAAGAAATGTTTTGAAGTCTAGTTTCCCAGAACTCAAAGGGGTACATGCATGGTCTTATTCTTCTGGAAGAAACATATAATGATTCAAACAAGCAAGACGGCGTTAGGACAGGCCCCCCTAATCACTGAGCTTTGAAATATCAGAGAAACTCCCAGGTACATCGGGGCTATCACTTGAACTTGGATGTTGCCTATCTGGAAAAAGGTGTAGGTGCGGAGTCGCTGGTATGTTTTCCTGTGGGTTCTTGCGAAGTTGGGGATTTGTTCAAAGAAAACGCGCTTTCCTTCGGGGGTCGTGATTTGAAATCGAAGGTCCTTCTCCGATGTTATCGACTTTCCTAGTCCCGGTTGCGTGATCAGATCGCATGGGGTGGTTTTGTTAGTGCAGATTGACGTTACAAGTTAGGCGGTGCTTATCTTACCAGTGACGGTTTTGGATGATACACATTTTAAATGTTACTGGGTCAAAACCACGGCGTCATCGTGATAACCGTATAGATAAAGGCTTAGGGGTTGAAAGATGAAAACTAACCTGAAATGGATACTCGAAATGCATTGCTAATTCACGACGGTGAGTTCCGGTAGCGTATTTGTTGGACTGAAACTCGTTGTCCAGGAGAGCGATCTGTTGCCAGAGAAAAGTACTAGGGACATCTGCTGTTAGTCGAGCTGGTCTGGGTTCCTACGCAGAATTGACAAATAGTCTTAAAAGTTGGGAGAAAAAAACAGAGTTGAAAAAGGAAATGTTAGGGTGGTCTGACAGAGAGGCGTAATCAAGGTACTTACAATTCGATATCGTAACGTCGTCTCCATGGAGAGTGACATCAATGAAGGCGGTTGCATCCGGTTTGAAATCAAGTCGGATTAGTGGTCTATTTGCAATGTTAAGGTTCCCTAGTGATGACTAGTTCTTCTAATTCTATGCCTTTGGTGTTCGTTGTAATACTATTCCATAATATATTTCTTGCATTGGCGTCTAGGCCTTCAACAGCTGATTGTGGTGCTTCAAGAAGTGGTTTACAAACGGGGCTAGATTAGAGAGAGTGGATCTAAGATGAACTAAAAAAACGGTGAAAAGTTTGAGAGCTAAAACGCCGGTTGAATGCTATCGAGTGGGAACCTATGTTTATATGGGTAGCTTTGAAGTTTGGGGATTTCGTTAGGGTTTAAGCAGTACGATTTTTGCACCAGGACTACATCGATTTGTTTACATAGAATTAACTGTGAAAGTGATTCTGAGGCCAGTCTTTTGTGCTGTAGATTGATTTGTAAGCAGGATATGGAGTTACTGGTTGTCTGGAGTGACGGGCTTATCATAGTAAATACACTCCATTTGCTGCCTGTAAACTTGGTTTGCGGCCAGTTTAGATGCTGCCCTTGTTTTAATATTTTCGCACAGGGTTCAGCGAAGATGTAAATGATTCGTATTGCGCTCTTGGAACCGTTGTGTCGACTATCCGTTAGTCTATCGCTAAGTTTGACGTCGTCCAGAAACTGGGTTGAGCGATTTGGGAAGCAAGTTCCCCTTCTACAGCCTAGGCAGCCGATCTCGTAGCGTGAACGAAAGCCAGAAAGAAAGAAACTTGCGAGTTGCGTCATCGCTGTGTGCTAGTAGAGAGCGTCCAGTGTGGTTTTGAAATAGACCACTTGCAGGAACGTACAGCCAGGTCGAAGCAATTCCAGGACCCCCCTTTCGCATCTTCTGCGAACTACTGTCCACTGCCACCGTCACTCAGCTTCAGACTGTCGGACAGAGTAGCCAAGCTCGCGTTCAAAAATTGCATTGAATCGATAAATCGACACCGTCAGGTCTCGAAGCTCGTATATCTGTCCATATATCTGGGAATAATCTTCACCCGGTGACAAGATTTCAAAGCTTCCATAACAAAATGTCCGTCGCAATTGGTCAAATTATGAACACGACACGTACTTTAAAATTCCTCTCCCAGTACTGCAGATTGCACCTGGATTGAGTCCATCCACGTGGTGCACCTTTCAAATGATAGGGAATACAGAAAATTTAACATTAAGTGTACCCTCTCCATCAAAACACTAAAAACATATTTCATATGCCGGTACGATGACAGTGATCGCAAACTGAACGTTCCAACGATTACCTCCTTGCAGATTCAGCATTTTTGGGCAAGTCCAAACTGCTGCAAATACTGTGCACGGCGGGGAATGTGTATTGCCGCACGTTAACCGTTACCTTGCACAAAGAATACAAACGATACCATTCTTTCGCGATCGCCTCGAGAAAACGCCCCTCCGCATCGGGTCCCACATAAGTCTACTGCTGAATCACTGTGCCTTCAAAATCGACAACCATTAAACAATATGCACAAGGAACATGTGTCTGTTCACGTGTCGTCGATTTCCCGGCTTTCATATCACGTTCATCCACGTCGACCAGAAACGGATTTAAAATCAGCATATACAATATAAGGAGTCAGAATGCCATTCACCACGGGATGTTTCGGACCTATAATTGCGCGACGTTCAGGGTCCTTGCAAATCCGTTCGTGATTAGCCGGACACCGCTGCGTTCTCAAAGTGCTAAAACCGTTTTTTACATAAGTGAAGTATCCGAGCCGCTTTCCTATTCCTCCGCAATAAAGAGTGAATAATTATAATGTACACGGAGTGTCCCACGGCGCGGTCCTCAGTTGTTCCGTCGGTTGTCTCGTCGTCGACGATCAAATATAACAGGTATATTCGCCGCCTACTAGGGTATGCAAATTTTGTTCGTCGCAATCCTTTCCTAGTTTGAAAGTCACCCTGACAATCGTCTTCGGTGACTTGCCTTACCCCCCAAGCCCCCTCAACCATTTCGGGCGCTGCCTCCCTGATCGACGCATTTAATGAAAAAAAACTAGCATAGGAGGTTTAGGATGAACAACTCCTAAATCCAGCTGAATCATTTTGCCAACTGTCCACGATCTTACTCTGTATGCAAATAAGGAAACTTTTGCAGATTGAATATTCAGCAGTCACCTGTTGTCTATCCAATCCTCGCTTAAAACAAATCTCAACTCACCTCAGCTCAGTAGGCCCAAGCCTGGCACAAGAGAGGAAGCAAGCAGTTATGAACCGCGAGCAACTTTTCGGCACGTCCGTTCTCCGCGTGACGGGCACAGTATAGGGATAAACCCAGTATTGAATGTTCGGTCCGGGAGGCGTGCCGCATCGCTCTGCGCCACCTGTACCCCAGATGCAACACTACTTGTCCGACAGACAAATTCTTCACACCTCGAAAACTTTAATGACTACAGATTTTGTCTGCTTGATCAGATGGCAATGAAACTTAAGACAGTGATATAAAATAGTACCTAGAAGATTCTGAGAAAAGATGAGTGGGCTCATCTTCACCGTTTAAACGATAAAGCAAGAATTTTATGTTAAATTTAGAGGCTTGCAACTCCGACCTGCCTTGACCGAATATCTTATAATTAGCACTATTGGATAAAGAAATAACCAAACTATTTGCTCCCCGAAGCTTGTGCATCCTTCAGGTGCTTGAGAGCTTTGAATATTAATGGTGGAGCGCAATTCATCGTGCTCTGCGCCAGGGCCGGGGTAAGATTGGCGCCACCTCGGGGGAAGGAAAAGAAAGAGGAGGGGGGAAAGGGGGGAAAGAGGAAAAAAGAGAGAAGGAA
>JAIQCU010001596.1:0-21241 GCA_022114935.1 Leptestheria dahalacensis
CTATCTATCTATCTATCTATCTATCCGTCTATCTATCTATCTACTATCTATCTATCTATCTATCTAACTATCTATCTGTCTATCTGTCTATCTATCTATCTGTCTATCTATCTATCTGTCTATCTGTCTGTCTGTCTCTCTATCTATCTATCTATCTATGTACATATCTATCTATCTGTCTATATACAAGTAAGAGTTTAGATAGGTTTACCTATAGCACCCCATCTATCCAGCTAACTATCCGTCTATCTAGCTTAAAGGTTCATAAAGTTCCTTTGATATACGTACATTGAGGTAGACACATCTATTTGATACATCCTACGATACATTGCATAAACAGATCCAATCCGTAAACAACCACCTTACATTTTTGACGTATATCGAAAAAAAAAGCCACGTGACTTGGACTTCAATACTGTCCGTATTCCCAGTCAACCAGTTATTATCAGTTAGTTAACCCAGTTATTATTATTATTGTTATCATAATTGGTTGCAGATATAATATATACTATTAACTAGTAAACTTTATATAAGAGTGTATACAAGTTGCTTAGAGTAAAGGTTACAGCAAGATCGTTATAAGAGCATGACTGATCGTTCCGGTGAAGAGCAAGGAATGCTACCGTGCATCCGTGAGCGTGTATGTAACATACGACAAGGCAGAGGGGCTCGGTGATTGTCATTCAATGAGCTGTGATTGTCATAAGTCCCGTGAATACGTTGCTAATGAGAGAGCCGAGCCCATACGGACGCGAAAAAGTCCATCCGTCATGTTGACCAATGCGCCTCAGTTTTTCTTTTTAATATAAGTATATATATATATATATATATATATATATCGGCTTCTCCCTTCTTTTCCCTTTATAACACAGCAGCCCAAGCGCGGACTCTTTTGTCAATCGCGGTCCTCTGTACAGTCTAGAGTAATAATAAAAAAAAGGTTCTTGCCGGGGAAAAGTTGATGGCTTATAGCGCCCACATTTTCAAAGATAAAGCAGCCAAAAAAATACTGCTTATAGAAATACTAGTATTCTATACCCTAGTAAAATTTCGTTTAAATAAGTTTGTTAGTTCCGCCAAAATAAAATCCTAAAGTTACAGTAAAAATCCATAATTTCCTACCATTCAGAACCTTTTTTGATCTTTTGGTCTATAGACTGTACATCTTGCTGCCATGGCTCCCGTGCGTGGCTACCGACAATCTTCTTTATATATCCGAAAAGAAACTCTCCTTTTGCTTTTGATTATTTCACAGATACGTCACTTACTCTCAATTTATTCTGCGTCTTATAAGGCTGCGTCAAACAGAGATCCGGCTTGCATATGTACAGGGAAGAACAAAAAGCATGGGATGACGTCATAGTCACGTGACCTTTTTCCTCATTCATAAAACCTGCTTTTCTGCAACAGAACATCTGTAAGAAGACATACTGTTAAGATATCGTATAGTCACGTGATCTGTACGAAATAGTTTGAAATCACGTGACAGTGACATCAGAGATAATGACTGACAAGGTTTCCAGTCGATTATATACCAACCAGCATTCATATGGAGGAAATACTACTAATTCATCCAGTCACGTGACTATGACGTCATCAAAGGTATCTCATACCTTACAGTTATGTGGGACTAATATTCCATCAGGTTATTTGAACTTATAATTTGGGTAGGATCAAAGTTATTTGCAAGACAACCACCACCAGGTTTTATTTAAACTGTAATTAACTTAATTGGATTCAGGGATCGACGTTATATATAGAGGAGGGGATGCGAATGGCTGAGATTATTAGGGTCTTAAGATTTTTCAGCTTGACAGGCGACGAGCACCGATCGTTGGGGGGACATGTGGACCGAGGGGAAGTAGTAGAAGAAGAAGAAGAAGAAGAAGAATTAAAAGAGAAGCGAAAATTTCTTGATGTTGGCCTCTCTCCTCTTCTGCATCAGTGAACCGAATTCGAGCGACACACATTTCTTTCTCAATACACACAGAACCAAAGAGAGAGAGAGAGAGAGAGATAACTACAGACCTCCCTCCCCTCTATAGACTCTTTTTGATGTTGTACAGCAGGGGTCCGCTACTTTGTCCATTCAACTAACTTCCGGGATTCTTTTTTCCTTTATAGATCCAAGATTCAACCACTGCTTGACCGTGGGGGAAATGATGGTTTAGATAGACAGATAGATAGATAGATAGGTAGGTAGGTAGGAAAGTATACAGATAGAATGGTAGATAGAAAAGTTGATAGCAAGTTAAAAATTAACCGCTGATAGGTCTAGTAGTTCTTGATGCGCTCTTGAAGTTTTGTTAAAATTGGGTTGTTACTTTAGCCAAAATAAACTCCTAAAGGTTACAATTGCAACAATACTTCGCAATTCAGATTCAATTCAGATAGATAGAGAGATTTATAGACAGACAGATAGATAGATAGATAGACAGATAGATAAATGGAAAGATAGATAGATAGATATATAGATAGATAGATAGATAGATAGATAGATAGATAGTTAGATAGATAGATTGACAGAAAGATAGATAGATAGATAGTTAGATAGATAGAGAGATAGATTAAGAGATAGAAAGTCAGAGAGCGATAATGTATTCTATATACTACACTATACTATGCTATCCTATGTACTATACCATCCTATACTATACTATACTGTACTGTACTATACTGCATACTATACTATACTATAATATACTATGCTATATACTATACTACTCTACACTATATTGTACTAGGGATATGTACCAAACCTGGAAAAGCTATTGGAATTGGGGGAAAGGTGTGCTTTCTCAAGTGGCAACTCGTGTACACACTCTAGCTTTCCTCTGAATGGCAGCCAAAGAATGGAGAAATCCCTCTTTTATGTATTCGTTTTTATTCTGGCGGGAGCTGGGTTTTTGTTAATCCTTCAATATAAAAGTTTGCCATTATGAAACTCGTTTGAAAAGGAATCGTTTCTTAATAGTTGCGGATCCAGGGGAACTGCAGCGCCAGTCTTGCCGGAGATTCTCAGCGGAGCACAACTTAAAAACTAAGCTTTTCGCAAATTGCTTTGTCATCATTGTTCTACGGTTCGGATTAATATGATTACTTTATCTACGTTCATGTAGAACCGGTTTCTCGGGTAACGTATTTTTAGAATGTCAGGTAAGAATCTGAAGACTCGGGAACATGACGTAAGATTCAATACTGAAGCACTCTGAGTCATTTAATGAGTCATTAGTAAACGTGCAGTAAGAGTGACTACTTATGTGAGTAACGGATACTTTTCCTGAGTAACCGGTTACTTTGGTTAGAAAAAATGTGTTAGCGAGATATTGAAGGAGCGTTTATAATGACTCAATTAAGATCACTGAGTCATCTGAGTAATTATTTCTTTAGTACCGGGTACTTGTGAAAAGTAACCGGTTACTTTCTTTGTTGTAATCGCGCGAGGAGTGTCGTAGACTGTGTAGAATGATGTATTCGCATTGTTATGACTTATGACTCATTTTGAGGTTCTTATCAAGAGTCTTTATCGTATGGGATTACTTTCTGAAATAACGGTTACTTTCTGTTAGTAACCGGTTACTGACTCTGGTTAATTAACGGACCCGTTAACAAGAATGAGTTGCAACTGATTTTCAAGTCTACATCAGTCATCTTGTGAGTCATCTTGTGAATCATCTTGTAAATCATCTGGTGAGTCATCTGGTGAGTCAATAACCTTGCCTCAGTTATATGTTAGCAGTTACTGAAAAGAAGTTCACGGTTACTTTGCCTTAGTAACCGGTTACTATTTCGTACTCTTACCAGTGTTGGTTATAGCCTTGAAAATTACAATGACTCACAAATGACTCCTCATTTCAAATAGAGTGGATGCATAGTTCAGTAACCGGTTCCAAAATCCTGTATCCAAATAGTTAAAACACAGATTTACTTCAACTTTAAGGGAGTTAAACTATCATTTATGACTTTTTATCACGTGAACTATCAATATATCATGGACATACATTGAAAACTATGGTATAGTATCTCGAATGCAAATGATTACTGAGTTTCCAGTTTCGCAGGAACGGTTCCCATTCTTAGTATTCGGTTACTGTGCTTAACAGTCAGTCATTCAAATATGTCCGTTGATATGGACTTTAATTTACTGAAACTAATTTTTAAAATGTTAAATTTAATACGAGACGTTGGCCATTTGACCGAATAACGGATTGTTATATGTTAAGTGATTTTGATACAAATATAAGAATGCGAAAACCGGACAAAATATTTCGCGTGCCATTTTAATTTGCAGGTCTGATAACCGGAAACGAATAGCTTGTTTCCCGCAACCGGTTTGTTTGTTTGTTGTTGTTGTTGCTGTTTTATTCCTGCTCTTTTCCCCTTTAGTTTCTTTATATTGTAAACATGCAATACTGTATCACACAGATTGCGTGTTTATACTACCATCAAGTCACGCAATCCTTTTTTTTCTATATGACATAATAATTGACAAGAGAAAAAATGTACGCAACTGTCTCACTTTCACTTGTTGAAGAATCTCTAAGAATCTCGCGAAAATAGCTTTCATAATTGAAGATCTATAAAGGTGCGATTAGCTCGTTGGATAATTTTCGACATAGTGTAACAATTTCTCATGTTGTTTTCTTACGTCATAGTTTTAGTAGACGATAGGTACAACATCCATTTGAGATGGATGGGTTGACGGATATGTAGTAAGAAAGATAAATTAATGGATGGACGGTTAGACAAATGGATAGGTAGATAGACAGATAGATAGATAGATAGATAGATAGATAGACAGATAGATAGATAGAAAGATAGATGGAGAGCGAGAGAGAGAGATTTACAGATAGATGGATAGATAGATAGATAGACAGATAGATAGACGGAGAGCGAGAGAGAGAGATTTACAGATAGATAGACTGAGAGATAGAGAGCCAGAAAGAGAGATTTATAGACAGATTGATAGGTAGGTAGATAGACAGATAGATAGATAGACATGCGATAGTTAGATATACTGATAGATAGATAAATAGATAGATAGACAGATAGACAGATAGACAGAGCTTACACACATACATACATAAAGAGATAAGTAAACAGATCTAAGTAACATAATAGTATACATCCACGTATTATCATATCCATCATATAAAGGTATCACACATCCATCATCAGTATCACAAAACATCCATATATTATCATGTCCGTCATATAAATATAGGATTTAAAAAAAAAACATCCAAATTATCATTTCCATATAGATTCATAATACATCCATCATTTAGAAAATCATCTCCATCATCATATAATTACATCTTATATCCATATTATCAATTCCACATATCTTCAAATATAAATATCGCATTTTGTTGCCATTTTTTGCAATTTTCTCGTAAGTTCATAGGTGAAAGGAAGACCATAGTTTAGCGAAGTTGCAGACCCCGCTGGTGGGAAAGTGGATCAGAGGGATTTTCGTGCGGTCGCGCTGAGATTTGATTTCCTCTGCGGGCCCCCGCCTCTCTTGGCTTGCGTGCTTGTCGGATCCTGTCAGCCCGATGTCAAACTCGCAAAGGTACCTTGTCATTGCTACTATTACTGTCATTAAACTTAACAACGTTATTATTATCCTGATGGTTGTAAATTAAGTAATGATTCCAACTACGTTTTTCTGCCTCAGTTTACGATATTAAACAACAGCGATTTTTTACCTGCTTATGTTCTCATGGTCGTTAATTATGGGATAACTTAACTTTTTACTAATTTTACGTGCAATACTACTTGCGCCAATCAACAGTACTCAGGATGTAAATCAGATGAATAGGTTATAGGTAACACTACAGTGCGCCATTTTGTGATCTGTTTGCAAAAATTCTCGTGTGTTTAAAGGAGAAATACAAAAGTGTTTAACCTGTCCATGTCTTTTCTTTATCACTGAATATTATAATAAAGTTATATGAATTGAATATAATGTTAATAGAATTACCTTGTATTAGGTTACGTAACTATGTAATAGTAAATTTAATTGATAAAATACAGTATATCTCGGTTATAGATATATATATCTTTGATTACTGGTAAATTGATGAGGTATCGAAGCATTCTATCGTTTCCTGTTGATGCCCCTACCCCCCCCCCCTCCCCTTCCCCTGTTTTGCTTCATTTCTAACGTACTTAGGAGGTTGAATCGAGGGGGGGGGAGGCAGAGTTATTTATTGCGCCGCCATTAGTCTCCATTAAGAGTAGAGCCTTGTTTCCTGGGAGCTGGTGCTGATGTCCACATGCTCGATTTCACCATGACCGGACAGTATCATCGTAGTGGACGTATATCGACCTCTCTTCTTTNTCTATCTATCTATCTATCTATCTATCTATCTATCTATCTATCTATCTATCTATCTATCTATCTATCTATCTATCTATTTATCTCTACATCTATTTATCTATCTATCTATCTATCTGTCTATGTGTACATCTATCTAGCTATCTGTTTAAGCTTCCACAGACGCATTCATCCACTATCCATCCAACTGTCAATCCTAGTATCTACCTATCTATTTATTTGTTTCTTTCGCTTTCTCCCTCCCAAAGGAATCTAATTTATGCAATAACCATTAAGTTTTATGAATACGACAGAAGTGTACGATATTATTTCAGAGGATGACGGAAACCGGTGGGAAACGGATGCAGGAAATGCGCCATCCGATAATCCCACAGTGTAACTGAAAGGGGAGGGAGCGTCCATATTGCACGGCCTCCACACAACGGACAGCTTTAGAAACGGACAAAAACAGCCACATATATAACTGAGAAATTTTCGAAACAGGTTAAAAGCTTTGTTGCCAACGGTCATAACAAATTTGGATGCCTTGTGGTATGATGGGTTTAAGGACTGGCATGTCCGCTTCATAAGAGAAAGTGCTAAATCCGTTGTAATAAACATCTGAACTACAAATATATATCTATCTCGTCGCAGTGTTCCTTTGCATATTTAAATTTAAATATATATTTTTTAATTTCAGATAGATAGATAGACAGACAGACAGACAGACAGACAGACAGACAGATAGATATTTAGATAGATAGATAGATAGATAGATAGATAGAGAGATAGAGAGATGGAGAGATAGATAGATAGAGAGATAGAGAGATAGAGAGATCGAGAGATAGATAGGTAGACAGATTGACAGATAGATAGATAGATACATAGATAGATAGATAGATAGATAGATAGATAGATAGATAGATAGATAGATAGATAGATAGATAGATAGATAGATAGATAGATAGATAGATAGATAGATAGATAGATAGATAGATAGATAGATAGATCGATAGATCGATAGATAGATAGATAGATCGATAGATCGATAGATAAATTGATAGATAGATAGATCGATAGACAGATAGACAGACAGACAGATAGATAAATAGATAGATAGATAGATAGATAGATAGATAGATAGATAGATAGATAGATACACTTGATTAATATCTTTAACTTGTATTAGTTTCCTTGAATAATCAAGTAAAATTTAGTTTTGGATCTTACCATTTAGTTTGACCTCTGCTGGCCTAGTTAACAAGCCAAGGTTCGACTGAAGATAACAATCTTATCGCTATTTCTATCTCATACCCCCATTTAGCGGACATTGAAATCCCAGGTCTAATCATGTATTTCTTTCTATTTTTGTAATTCAGCAAGTTTCAATGCTCATTACAAGTAACTCTACAAAATCTAATTGCTATAAAAGCGTATCCAGTATATTTTCCAGCGTCCGTTATAGCGAGGAAGAATAAATTTCTATTTACAGCTGCCGACTGGGGAGTAAATGACTGTCCACTTGCCGGACAGCTTCCGGTATGGGACTGGCTAAGAGGTCAGTCGACACTAATGGCCAATATGGGAGTCGTTTGATGGAGTCTGGCGTATATAGCTGCGGACATGTCCGTTAAAAGAGAGTCGAAGAGAGGGAGAAGCTCTTATAAGGCCAACGGGTCCACTTGGGCGTATATAACAACGACATACTCATTACATGCATCGTTAGGCCAGCTACTCAACCGATACTACTCCCAAGTCAATGGAAACGAGTACTCATTAAATGATAACACCGTCGCTCACTTAACTTACTTATTCCTGACTTCCTTCAGGCAGCAGTTGAGTGTATATTGCAAATGTAGGCAGTATGTGATACAGAATTGGGCTATATATATATAGATAGATATATACGTAATAATTTTAATGTTGTTATAGATTAAATATATGTATCTATCTATATGTCTGTCTCTCTGTCTACCTATCTGTCTATTCCTATCTATTTATCTATCTTTTTGTCGTGTGTTGGACGTACTTAAGATTGTGTTGCCCAAGTGTATTTACTTTCGATCTATCTATCCATCTATCTATCCATATTACTGTCTATCTGGCTAATCTACCTAACTCTCCACCTATCTATCATTCTCTCTCTATCTCTCTATCTATATTTCTACCTTTCTTTTTGCCTGTCTATCTATCTATCTTTCTATCTATCTATCCATATCTAACTAACTATCTATCTATCTATATCCGTCTATCTATCTATCTGTCTATCTATCTATCTATCTATCTGTCTGTCTATCTATCTATCTATCTATCTGTCTGTCTATCTACCTATCTATCTAGCTTCCTTCTATCTATCTATCTATCTAGCTTCCTTCTATCTTTCTATCTTTCTATCTTTCTATCTTTCTATCTTTCTATCTATATATCTAACTATCTATCTATATATATCTATCTATCTATCTATCTACCTACCTACCTACCTACCTACCGTTCGACCGAGGAGACCCGGGTTCGATATCTCCCTAGAGGTGGAGCAATCAATGGAATCAACTCAGTCAAGTTTAAGTAAACAGCAAGGAATAAACACACGGTCTAGATTATTATGTACTTATCTATCTGTCTGTCTATCTATCCACCTACCCATTTATCCATCCATATTCATCATCCGTCCATCTCTATGATTATCTGTAAGTGTCACTGATTCCTTAACGTTGGATTTATATAGATCTTTATAAACAATTTCCTTCACTGCGGATTCGCTAATCAACCCAACAAGAAAAAAGCTCGATAAACGCTTGATAATTTCAGTATAACGGGGTTTCCTGTCTGGAGGAAATGAAGCGGGTGTCAAGTTGTGGCCTGTAAGAGAAGCTTTGCCGGTTTCCAAGGCGTTGCTAGGCAACCGTTGTGGGAAACCCTCTACTCGTATATACATTACGCAGCAACACCTGAGTAACACACCTTCAGAAACACCACGTGAATACAATGGACTTTTCCTCGGTGAAACTTGTATATTCCGCTGACCCCTTTTTATAACGGACAACCCTGTAGTCTGTCCGTTATCCAGTTGTCCGTTATCTTGGAAGCAAAGATGTCTCAAGCAAGCAAAGAAGATGACCATGTCTGCTGACCGCTATATACTGTCCGTTTATACTGTCTTTTTACAGAACGTTATTGTCCGTTACTGTCCGTTACTGTCCGTTACTGTCCGTTATTGTCCGTTATTGCCTAATTTGTATGGGCTGATTGAATAACTCGTATGATGGACATCCGGCTTCAAACGTCCAGTATAACGGACAACTATCATGTATCTTGTCCGTTATACTGTCCGCTAGCGTCAGTAATTGTCCGTCAACTTTTTGAAGCGGGATAAAGGCTTCTAACGGACAACCCTCGATCTGTCCGCTAGGAGTGTCCTTAAGGTTAAAGAAAACAGAGGACCTTTGTGGAATCCAACATGTCCGTTCTATAACGGACACCTAGTCCAGCTTTATACCGCACTGTCCTCTACATTGTCCGCTAATGACCTCTTATATTTCGTTTCTTTAGTATAATAAGGCGATTCAAATTAACTCAAACTGACCAATTTAAAATCTAGTTAACCATTTAACTTTGACAAAAATTAGTCAAGACTTCAATTTAAAGTTATGTAAATTAAACTGGCTGGTTTGGGTGTAGAAATATAGTAATCACAAGACAAGAGATAGAATAATATGAGACATTCGGTGCAGCCGGGGTACAAGAGGTGGAAAAGTGAAAAACTGGGCTATTTGTTTAGCAGTGGCGACCGCAAATTACACAAGTCGTGCTCCTGTCAACGTGGGTAATTGAAGGGCCTTTGGTGGAGCCACGAAGGGCCCCCGTAATTACCATGTCACTGGGCAGATAACCCCCAACTATCGCACAGATTACCCCTGTCACCGACACCCCCACATCACTCTCCCCGCGTCTACAAAACTCACGAGGCGGACAAGTCATCCGCAACTGGGACGATTTTTTTCCTGCTGGTCTTCAGTTTGATTCTTCCGTTTCTCCTTCTAATACTTATTTCGTCGTGCTTTATATCGACTTGCAAAAAAAGCAGGAGTATAGATTTAGAAGGACTAGGAAGTTCCTAGTTAGATAACTAGGTATAGGTGAATAGGAGGATATCTATCTATCTATCTAACTATCTATCTACCTATCTATCTACCTATCTACCTATCTATCTATCTATCTGTCTGTCTATCTATCTATCTCTCAATCCATCTATCTGCCTGTCTATCTATCTCTCAATCCATCTATCTGCCTGTATATCTGACTATCTATCTATCTAACTATCTATCTATCTTTCTATCTATCTATCTATCTATCTATCTATCTGTCTACCTATCTACCTATCTACCTATCTACCTATCTACCTGTCTATCTATCTACTCTATCTACCAAGATAGAGGTAGGTCTATTGCTATGGCTGCTGCTGCTGCTGCTGGTTTCAAGTCCTAAATGACCGGCTGCTGTGTCATGTCCCATTGTGGTGGCAAATGTCAGAGATTTTTCGTGTTTCTCTCTATCTACCCCTCCCGGTTGATGACGTCAGCACATTCGAACCGGGCAAGCGAGAAGGAATTAAAAATTTCTTGTCAAGAATTTCGTTTGAATCTTTTTTTTTCTTTGTTATTGTTAGATAGAAACTCTTCATCATCGTTTATATTTTCTCGGCGTATATAGCCCTATGCGGCCAGGCCCCATCGAGTTCAGATTGTTTATTTTTCCGTAGCAGCGACACCCGAAGTCTAATCAAATATCTATCAACTTTTAATCATTCATTGTAAAAACTGCTCTTCTAGTATTTAATTGTGAAAACTGTTTAGCAAGATAAACGACTTGCTTAATTAAACAAAAAATTAACTAAATTGCAAAATATTAATGTTAAAAGATCAACCTATTTTTATATTTATCTGTCTATCTCTCCATATCTATCTGTCTATCTATCTATCTATCTATCTATTTATCTATCTATCTATCTATTTATCTATCTAACCACCCATCTGTCTATCTGTCCATCTATCAATCCATCTATCTATCTGTATCTACGTCTTTCTATCTATCTATCAATCCGTCTATCTATCTATATTCTATCTATCTATCTATCCGCCCATCCGTCTAACTGTCTATCTATCTATCAAGTCTATCTATCTATCTATCTATCAATCATTCTATCTATCTATATTCTGTCTATCTATTATCTGCCCATCTATCTATCTATCCACCCATCCGTCTATCTGTCTATCTATCTATCTATCCATCTAGAGAATTGAACGGGGGCGCCCATTTAAATCCGCAGAGGCTTTTCTGAAAGCATAAAAGATATAGAAGCCAAAGTATAGGGAAATCGATATCCTTGTGTATGAAATTACAGACCGGCTGGTATCATGGTACCGAAAGATATAGGCGAAATGACGAGTAGCAAGCCATTCATGTCCACGTCCATTTGTTTTCGTCTTGTCTGACAGCTACTCAAATCACCGTGAAAAACCTGAAACCCCTATAGCGGACACCCAAAACTAGGACCATTTTTCACCTAAATCAGTTTAATTTAAGCTAAGTACTATTCAATATCAGAGCAAACGTCATTCCGTTTTACCCGTAGTACTATTTAGTTATCGTTGAAGAATACGACTGTCCGTTGTAATGAAGCAGGGTGCTTGGAGGATCGCGTTACCGAATATTCTCTATAACGGACAGCGATTGAAATATTCCTATGCTAGTTTTTGGAAAATAGTTTGCATATTAGCAGTTAAGGTACAATTATAAAGAATTTTCGCTATGTTAAAATACTTAGTTGCGTTTATTGTCCTTAAAGTGTTGTCCGTTATAGCGGATACCGTGCTTGACCGTATAACGGACACTCTAAAGGACGACTTTATAAAATCAGAACCTCAGCTTCGTATAACACTGGGTGTTAAGTGACCTTAAGGTAGATCTGCAGGTGAAATAGTATATTCAAAATAAAACCTAGAATGATAAAATATACTAGTGTACCCCTGATATAGGGATAAAGGTACTAACTCGTATAAGGCGCCTTAGTTATAGCGGATTCACTCATATTAATCATGAACTAGCATTACACACCACTAATTTAAGTAACTAGTAAGATTCTATTAGTGGGTTTAAGTAATTTGCGTTTCATACGAATGTCCGTAATACTGAGGTCCTCTATTATTTCAGTTTTAGCCTCATTCTATAACGGACACAGAATTGGCCAACAGTATCAAAGATTACGCAATACATTTCAAAGCACTTGTTACTTAGGCTGCTGTAATTAAGTTCACTAACATTTGATGGGGATTTGAACATAAGCAAGTTAATCTATTTGTGACCGTTATAGCGAGGTTGTATACATTACTTTCTTTTTATTACTGACTTATTGGTTTCGATAAAAAGTATGTTCAGATAGATAGATAGTTGGACACATAGATGGTTGGATAGATAGATGGATGGATGTAAGAAGGTAGGTAGGTAGATAGATAGATAGATAGATAGATAGAAAGACAGATAGATAGATGTATCAGATTAATCATGTACAGGTCTCAGTAGGGTGTCCGTTATAACGAGGTGCACAATTGTATCTGTACACACTTCGCTATAGCGGACGCTGCTTGAAACACTAATCAACAAGCTAAAAACTTGATCTTGGAGAATTCCATTCTAGCATCTCTCTAAATTAACTTAAAGTTTACTAAATTGCAAAACTACTTTACGCACAAGTGTCGCTAATAGCTTAAGCATTAAACTATATCCATCTGATATAATAGACAGCTATCTATTCTAACTATTTCTATCTATCTAACAATATCTAATCATCAATGACCCTCTTTCCTGTCTTTTAACCTTGACGTATTAAATATATTCCACAATTCACGAGTTAGAGAAATAGAAAAAAGTGTCAGAGATAGAGAGAGAGAAAGAAAGAGTGGGAATCAGAGATAATTTAAAAAAAAATTCCGAATCTTATAATCCTTAAAATATGCCTCGTGTGGTGTCTGTTTGGACGAGTTATCCATCATAACAAGGACGCACATTAGCAGCTGCCACGCACCAGAATGACATCATGTGAAAATTAGCACATGTTCTCCCTAGCCCCTTTTCTTAGTACAACATTTTCATTCCCTTAATTTTTCACCCTCTTCTTTTTTCAATACCCAAGTGATGAACACAATACATCAATATCCTTATACTGTTTAATTTTACCGATAGAATCTACTTAATGGTACATTTATAAGAGTTATGTTTAATGAATATTAAGATAAGGTTTTTTAATTCGAGTAAAAAAAGATTTGGTGAAATATTTGGCTCATATATCAAAGGGACTGGTCGTTTTTTTCGCATACGAACACTTTCCGTAATATTTATGACCCTCGGAGAGAACCTTCATTCCTGATTTTTACGGCATAGATTATGTAGCTAGCGCCATCTACACCCTTGCTTTCTGTGAATCTGCTCCGGGGGGAGGAGGGGGAGGGGAGTTTTCCGTGCGATAATTCTTGCAAAATTGGGGAAAACATAAAATAAAAACTGGTCAGACTTGCATTGAAAGATTTAATGTAATTATTGAAATTAATGTAGCAGCGTTTTAGCATAGTTTAGTTATTCTGAGAATTTAGTATAATACTATTCTGTATTTCAATATTCAAATAAGATTGTAGTTTGAAACAATTAAAACCTGATATATTTCTAATAAATTATAATTTAAGAGGATATAAAGATTAAGAAAGACCGCTAATTCTTAAAATGGATATTGCAGTATTTTTCTCATTACAGTTTTACTTATTGTGAAATTGAAAATCGTCAATAATTTTATTTAAAATATTTCATACTAGCCATCTGGTTAATAAAGTTAATTATGAAAGTAAATGGAGAAAAACCTGAGCTTCATGAAAATAACAATCTTTGGCATTGTGTCATAATTTAAGTTATTCAGAGATTCTAGTATAATACAAGGAATTCTAGTTTTACTAATTACAATTTAATACAAATGAGTGAAGATTCACTGATTTAAAAGAAAACGGAGCTTAGTCGCGATGCTCCGGGTCCCTTTAGTGCCCGGTAGCAATCGAACTGGACGAGCGCCGCCCCCATCAACAAGCCCCGCCTCCTTGAACGAGCCCCGCCCCCTGGACAATCGACTATCAGCCAGTCAAAAGACAAGCCCCTCCCCCTCGGACCATTCAAAAGCCTGGCTCCACCCCTGCTGCCCTACCATTGGTCGACGGGTAGTGCAGCTGGCTGCTGTGTCAATCAATAACACAGTGAAGAGAAGGCCGGATTGAGGCACAGAATAGGCTGCTTTCAAAGCGTTCAGACGCCAGTTGTGCACGCTCTCAATTCAAAACGGTTATTTTATTTTTTTGTTGTTGAATTCCCCCTACAACGCGGCAGCCCTTGTTGTTGGCTTTTCTTTTCCACGTCCAACAACAACAACAGCGACAAAGTGACTTTGAATTCGACAAGTAAAAAAGCGATATCAGGTGCGTTTTCCTCGACCTACAGAAACCGAGCCATGTGCAGCATACATTGAAAACTATCGCAACATAAGTGGACGGTTTTTTTCAACATCGACGCGCGTGTTTAACGAGTGTTGTACACAGCTCATCTGAAAAGTGTCGTGTGAATTTGTATAACTACTAGTTTTGCGTTCTAACCGCGGAAGAAGCACAGAGAAGTATCAGTGATGCTGACGATGGAAGCAGAGTTAAAAGCCAGTGGCCTGCACGGTAACATGCCGCCGCACGGCCATTTGACTCACGGTGTCCCGGGAGGTCACCTGACGTCGCAGGCTTCGCTGTCGAGCGTCGGCTGCTCCGTAGTCACCAGTCTGAGCAGCGCCCACGCGCTGTCGCCACCGATGACTCCTCAACACATGGTTCAGCAGCACCACGGCGCCCTGTCGCACGCCTTGAACGCGCACCACGCCGCTCTGCAACACCACCACCAGCAGCAGCAACAGCAGCAACAACAGCAGCAACAACATCAGCAACAACAGCACCTCCAGCAGCTCAATTCCTCGTCATCCTCGTCATCGTCGTCGTCCCAGTCGCAGAGCGTGAGCGCGGCGCAGAAGAATCTCGACCGCGTCAAGCGACCCATGAACGCCTTCATGGTGTGGTCGCGCGGCCAGCGTCGCAAGATGGCTCAGGAGAACCCCAAAATGCACAACTCGGAAATCTCCAAACGGTTAGGAGCCGAGTGGAAACTTTTATCCGAGGCTGAGAAGCGACCGTTCATCGACGAAGCCAAGCGACTGCGCGCCGTTCACATGAAGGAGCACCCGGACTACAAGTACCGACCTCGACGCAAGACCAAGACCCTGCTCAAGAAGGACAAGTACCCGCTGATGCCATCGTCGGACCCCAACCGGGTGGCGTCGAGCGTCGGCAGCGTCGTCGCGCAGCAAGTCAACAACGCGGCGCGCGAAATGTACCATCAGATGCCCAGTGGTTACATGCCCAACGGTTACATGATGCACGACCCCAACGGTTACGGTCAGCACCACGCGTACAGTTCTCACCTAGCGGCTGCCAACAGCGGCCTGTACCCGCGTTACGATATGTCGCAGGTCCACTCGCCGGGTCTGGGCGGCGGTGCGTCGCCCATGTCCTACATGAACGGCGCCGCGGCGTCAAACTACGGCGTCATGTACGCGACGGGTGGCGCCGGGTCTCCCTATTCGATGCAGTCGCAGATGGGCGCCGCTAGCGTCGGCAGCACCGGGTCGTCGCACAGTCCCAACAGCGTCAAGTCGGAAACGCCGACGCCGACGGGTTTGAGCTCGGCGACAAGCGCCATCAAGCGCGAGTATCCGTCAGCTGGCGACTTGCGACAAATGATCTCCATGTATCTACCGGGCGACGTCGACGCGCGACTTCAACCCATACCCATGTCGCACGCGCAGTACCATTCCGCGTCGCCGGATCAGATGGCTGCCGCTGCTGCAGCCGCCGCCGCCGCTGCCTCCGCCGGAATGTCCATGGCGCACATGTGAAGCTCCTCTGCACAACACAGCTGCACAGAACCCTCAAAATAGAAAAGCCCAGTCTTTGTTTAATTCGTTGTAAGAGATGATGCAGGTACGATCCCGTTTGATTCGAATACTATCAAGTAATTATCAACGTAATATCAAGTGGTTTCTTGACTGAAAATTTCTCAAAATTACCGGCGGAAAACCTTTTGATACTTCATTGATATGTGATTGATAATTGAATTTGGATTCTCCGGTTATTGATCAGAATGTCAAATCTGTAAAAACTCGAGCTTTTATCAACTGTAATATCAAAGAAGTATCAAATCTTGAAAATTCCAGTATCAATCGACCATCAACCAAACTTCTGATTTTGTTTAACCATCATAATTACAGTCGAAAATCGTCATTTTGACATGATACGTATTTGATAATATCGTTGATAATTTAAAGCTATTCTCAGGCTGTTATCAATTTTATATCAAAGAATATACTTGATATTAACTTGATAATCGTTTGACGTTTTGCTCTTTTAAAGAAAAAACCATAAAATCTGTTGTAAAATACTGAATGAACCCATAAGTTGACACTTGTTTCGTGTGCGTGCGTTCAAGTCTCCCTCAAGATTGTGATGTGCGTCAAACTGAGTATAATTGTTGACTTTTAACGACATTGGCGAAGTGAAATCATCTGCGTGCAAGTGTTTCGCTTTTCTTTAAATAATCACTTTAAATGTGTTTTAAATTAGCGTGTGCGTGTGTGTGTGTAATTCAATCTTATGGGATTATATATAATTATATATCTGTTGTTTCGGACATGATTTGAAATTGGCGCGCGCTGTTTATCATCTCTCACTCTTTCTGCAGTTTTGACGGAAATTTTTAAGATTACGATTGTAAAACACGACAAACCCAAGTATAATCCCGTTTTTTTATAATATTGAGTTTTTCTCATTTTGTTTTCTGGTAAATTGTAAATAGATTCGTGTATAATTGCACACTACACTTTTGGCAAAAACGATGATGATGACGATGATGATGGTGGTCATATTAATTGTTTGTTTTTAATTTTTTTTAATGAATTATTTTTTTCCCCACTGTGCTTCTTGGCCCGCGCGCGTCCTTATACTCCTCTTTCATTATTGTTAATTATTATTGAATTGATTATTATGGCTGCTGCAAAGAAAGGAACGAGCGACACTACACTTTATATAGTTTCGTTGTTTTTTTCGAAGAAATCATTTCGCGCCCCTCCATCGGTTCATCCCTCATTCCTTGTTTATTTTTTACAAAGATGAAATACAATGGTGATCGAGTTTAAAGTTTATCGTTCTCAGTTATATCTTGATGATAGATAGATAGTTAGATAGATAGAGATGGATATGTAGATAATCTGATTTGTATGTATATCAAGTAAGTATCAATTTCCTGGTGGGTTAATCAAGGGTACAATAACAGCTCGAATGTTAATGGTTACTTATTTATGACCCTGATCAACTACTTAGTAACTTTAAAAGGAAATTTAAGTTACCCTTACTTCTCTGTTGCCATTTTAATTGAATTCGTCAGTATTGGTATAATTAGCTGAATATGGATAATGATCAAATCGATTCATGTTGATTAATACCATCAATACTATCGAGTATATGCATAATATCTTTTGGCTGAATTAAAAGAAGAGAGTGGATAGATAGATAAACTGAGAGATAGATAGATAGACAGATAGACAAATAGATAGATAGAAAGATAGATAGATAGATAGATAGATAGATAGATAGATAGATAGATAGATAGATAGATAGATAGATAGATAGATAGATAGATAGATAGATAGATAGATAGATAGATAGATAGATAGATAGATATGTAGGTAGGTAGGTAGATAGAAATCTGTGGAGAAGAGAAGAGTCAACAAAAGTTCTCACGTGTGCACACACATACTCCAATGACACATATGTCAATTTGCATAGCGTGTTGACTCGAACACACTAGTGACAAGTAGCTTGTCAGCCATTTTCTTAGCAAACACTCGAAATATGTTGCATTTTTTCTCCTCTTCTTTTCCCATTCATTCATTCTCTCTTTCACTATTTATCTCTCTCTCTTTCTCTTATGTATCTCTGTTTCGTTCTATTATACGCTTTTTGACCTTTTTCTTTGCGTTTCCTATGGGGACCCGGCCATATTGACAGTGAAGATAAAATTACTAGGGAAATGTTGACTCTATAATGTGAACTAATTCAAGTAACCACCGGAAGAGGCGTTCCTCTGTTTAAAGTACCGGAAAATTCCCGGTAAAAAGTAGAAAAAGGAGAAGGAGGAAAATTGCTGATTCTTAACACTCTGCCAAAGAATAATGTATGGAAGGTATTTCGAATTAGCATAAATTATCGATATGATTTTTTATAATCGATACTTTATAGTATCGGTATTCAGTCTTATATTTTAACTATAATTAAATAAGGGTGAATTGTAGTTTATATAATAATATATATTTATCAAGGTGATATCAACTATTTATGATATATGACGGTGTCAGTCGTCTTAAATCGAGACTTAAAGCATCGCAAGATACTTAATTCCATAAACGCTTCAGGGGAAAGTTACGAAAATCGATTCCATTCTAACTATCGATCGATAACAATAATCGATACTTAAGAGAGCAAATACCTGATCGATTCAGACTCTCTGTCTAGTTTTCTTTCTATACGTTTTCCATGATCTCTGATCGACCTTAAGTAATCACTCATACAGTCGATTCATACTCACAGTAATCGATTCTTCAATGGTATCGACATCTGAATTCGAATAGTATCGTGATTCTGGGATTCAACGTATAGAGGATCTTATAGAATCATATTGGGATGCACAGTATCAATAGATATACCTCAAGTTCCCTTAATCGATTCCTTATTTCTATATCGATTAAAGATAACCGTCGGATATTTGACTATCGTTTTATTTGCTCATCATTGCACAGTCTTAACTGCAATGCTGTTACAAATCATGTGTGTGAAAAAGGAGAGAATTGGAGGAGAGCAGAGAGTTGTTTCCAAACCCCCCGTGTTTTTGAAATTGAAAAATAAAAGCCCCGAAAAGCGACCGTTAGACTCATTTCCGCTTGAACGGTAGGGGGATCTTGTTTACTACTGTCAACTTGTACTTCTCCTGTAGATCTGTCTGTATGGACCTTGTGGCACCTTAGATATTGTACGTCAAGGCAACTGCTAAAACACCATCTAATCATCAAAGGTAAGTTGTTTATTATTTCGCTCAGATGTATTACTACTGCTGATTTCTGTCCAATTGAAACCAGGTTATTGATTCAGTTTTAAAACTACATTATAGGTAAGTGATATCGTTACGTAAGGCCACTGGTGAAGTCTTATGACTTTTAGTAAGACGTCTGAACAAGGTGTTGAATTTTCAAGCAGCTTTCTGTGTGTGGACTTGTCGAACAATCTTCGATGAGAAGTTCCTTCAAGTGAACTTCCATTAAACACGCAGCTTCGTGAGACCTGTTTGATTAAATTAAGTGTTCAATTAAGTAGTACTTTAATTATTATTATTATTTATTTTAATAGATTTATATATGTATTGTAGAATTCTTATGTTTCATGAGATACTATTTGTATCATTGATGTTCATTAATTATTAATGTTATGGTTTGTAATATACTCGGGCGTTAATATCTATCATAGGTTAATTCTGACCGTGAAATAGTTTTACTCTCATCGGTTCATCTTTTAATCTATGAGTCTATCTACCTATCTATCTTTCTATCTACCTATATCTATCTATATATCTACCTATCTATCTTTCTATCTTTCTATCTGTCTGTCTATCGACCTATCTATCTATCTACCTATCTATCTGTCTATCTATCTATTCATCCGACTATCAAACCTACGGTTAACTACTACTAATTAACTACTTACATATGTTATTTTGTTTTACTGAACTCAAATCTTGAACCGTGTAATTTCACTCAGACGTATTACTGGCTGATGATTGGGTTCAATTAAACCCAAGTTATATTTCATACTAAAACAAACCAACTTAAATTACGTGAGGCAACTGGTAAAATGAAAAGTTATAAGCTAGAAGACGGAAACTAAGACGTCTGAACAAAGTGTTGAACGTTCAAACAACTTTCTCTATGGACTTCGATGAAACGTTGTTTGGCTGGTAAAAGTGTGTGGAAGTTTGAAGTAGTGCGTTTTGGCTGGAGGTGATAATTAAGGTGAGATTTCGAGTGGCCCGCTGGCAGCAGGGATTGGGTCCGGCCATAAGAAATCCCCGTTGATTGAGCAGGGATTTCATTAAGAAGGTCACGGCTATAAATCCATTACACTCCACTTGAACGACTCTTCTCTTCCTATATTACTCACACCAACTTAAACATACGGCAGTAGTTAATTCACACAGTCGGCGCACTTTCGCTACCGCGCTGACGTCTATTACACCCTCGGGGTGACCAAAAGGTGAGTGTAGATAGCTAGAAACGGATAGTCAGTTCGCTAGATAAATAGATAGGTATTTGGATGTAGGCATAGGTAAGTCGGTGGATAGAAAGACAGATACATAGACAGATGGATAGACGCATAGGTAGATAGATAGATAGACAGATACATAGACAGATGGATATATGTATAGATAGATAGATAGATGGATAGATGGATCCATAGATAGATAGAAAGCGAGATAGATAGTTAGATAAATAGATAGATAGATACATAGATAGATAAATAGATAAACAGATAGATAGATAGACAGACAAATAGATAGTTAGATAGATAGATAGATAGATAGTTAGATAAATAGATAGATAGATTAGATAGATGATAGATAGATAGATAGACTCACTCGTAGTCGTATGATATAGGGTCGTTTATTTTTACTAAAAGACATTAAAATACG
>JAIQCU010001597.1:0-18401 GCA_022114935.1 Leptestheria dahalacensis
CAAGTACAAAAGCTATACGTGTGGTTCTTTGGCTTGTTTAGTTACCTGTTCGAGTTGCGTTAATCTGTGGGCCATTGACTCGTAAGTTTGGAGCATTTGCTTCAACTCTGGTACCAAGGCGAGTTGGACTGTTGCGGGAGCCAAAGAGAAAGACAAAAACGGGGAGAGAACAGTAAATCTTGTGCTTAAGAGACCACACGAGACAAGTTTAGGTTACATTTGCACGAACGCCCATCGGCTTGCAATTCGAAACCGTCGTGACAGTCGCATTTGTAACTACCCGGTGTGTTGATGCACGTCTGCTGGCACTGGTGGTGAGAACTTGAGCATTCGTCAACATCTAAATCAAACAAACAGAACCAGCTTCAAGCATCTTTTCTCACAGTGAAACATTCACAGGATGATCTCATCACATCAGCAAGGAACTCGTTGCCATTACTCCTTAGTTCCCAGCCAGACGGATTAAGGCACCTCAATGATTTTGCCTGGAAGTTGAACCATACAGGTCTAGTACCATGGCTGAAACCCTTGTCGTGTAGGTACTCTAAAAGCTCGGCACTTGGAGACCAGTCCATATCTGTTGAGAGGTTTCTTCTATCCAGTCTGATTCTCAAGNGGGCAACAGGACAGCTTTCTCTCCGTAGTGGTTTGATATTTGACCACCGTCCGGTATATCGTGTCATACTGAACCCTGTAAAAGGATCCCAATCACATTTCAATGTTATTTCCTTTTTCTTTCCTTCCAAGCTTTAAAGAATGATGAAATAGTGTAAGAGAGTTTTTTTGTGTAAAACCTGAAGGCCGCGCATAGAGTCCCGTTGTTGCAACGCTGCGTGAATGATTTATAAACCGGTTTGCAATAGGATTCGACTACTTGAAGCGGGCGAGTAACCGTTTCTTCGTGTGTACACACGTGTCTCCTGTAAACGTGCAAGGGTAATTATTTGTGTGCCGTACGTGTAAGACTTTTCCTTGGCGTTGTACCAGTTTTGCACACTCATAACCGTGCATTCTTTTTTTTAAAAAAAGGGCGCCAATTTTCTTTTCAATTGTCCAACGTCTTTTTTTGCCGCCCGATTTTTGCAAATAACTGTCGAGTGACTATATAGCGGAGCAGTGCAGGCGGAGTCACGAGCTTAATCACTAAGACGCCCACTTCCGGATATGGGGCTAATTCTAGAGCGCCGCTCTTTTCTTACGACGCCCTCTCACGCCTAAATATAAAGGCGCAAACCGGAACGTCTGACTGTCCCCCCTTTTTTCCTCTATCTTTGTTTCGCTTGATTTATTTTTTCCCCCGTCTGCCCTGGTGAGGTAATTGAAACGTCCAAAAGGAAGTCAGCCATAAAAGTAACTCTCCTTGTTACTGCGCGGGGGACTGGAGAAAAAATGGCCGGTCGTAGATAGGAGGAGCGGGAAAAATGGACTCGAGTTTCAAGGTAGTTGAGTTTTCGTGTCAAGTGGTCATTTAAGGGCTCGTTTGACCATATGTTGGCCAGGTAATTTTGGCCATAGATTAGCGCTAATGTAAGGATTTTGCCTATTTGAAGCTGCGCGCTACCCACACAGGTTATTCACAAGCCATGCAGAGGGACATGGTCCAAAATGGGACCCAAACGTTTCGCCTGATTAGTATGCAGGTCGCGAGCAGACGCTTTTTAATGCGCAGATTCTTCATATACACAAAACAACGAGACCCTCTCTCGGGTAATACTTACTCTGGCAGCGCTCTACAAGTTCTTCTAAAGGAATGTTCCCATTTGCATTTTATGAAATTAATTCATGGCTATTTGATTCAAAAGAGTTGTTATACAAGTTACCGAGGGTTTTATCCTCTCGTGAATACCTCTTCTTTTGCAACAGAGAAAGAGAGAGAGCGTTAGATGAGCCTTTGATACCGATTTTTATGCAAGAGTTTAGAGGAAGGTTTTCATGGAATTTGAAATACCAAGGATTATGTCACCCATAACTGTGACTTTTATTTCCTGCTCTTCTACCCCCGAGTCTCGAATCGGCGGCAATATAAATTTCTCAAAAGCAGTTAGACGTAATAACGAGAAAGGTTTAACATGGAACCCTGCAAAGTGTACGCCAAGATGCGTCTTTCTTTACGGTCAAGATCAAATTGGCGGATAAAATTGAAAAGAAAGATTTTGGTGCTTTTGCTGTTGTGCCTCTTTTTTGCCGCTCCCTGACAATATGATCGGTAAAACATTTCACTTTATAAGGTAGACGTAGAAAAAATCGCTAAGTAACAAGTCGAGTCGACAAAAAATTGACATGGGGCATTTTGAAAGCTTCAAGGTTCTATACTCTGAGCCGCCTTTTATATTCATCGAGAGACTGAGCACCAACAAAAGGAACCTTGGTCAAATATGGCGGCCGACGAGGTTTAAAAAAACACGCTTTTCTTATTTTCAATCGATGTGGGAAGGAGTAGGAGATCAAAAAAGAATACGAACAGCGTAAGAGCGTCTGAATACCCGTTGTGAAGTCTCCTTTGATGCCTTTTAGATTGGTCGGTGGTGTGTCTTCGCTGGTGCTTCCTGCCTTGGTTTTCACCAGTGACTGGGTCTGAAGCAGGACCGCTACTGCTGTGATTCAACTGCTGGAATTCACTTACACTTTGCCTTAAACGGTTCGTTCCCTTGAGTAGACTCTGAAACCGCTCTTGTTTACCACCCTCGTCAAGGGGAAGACACTGGAAAAGTGAACACAGGGAAAGAAGTGTCAACAAGCAGACGACGTAGGTCGACATTGTTGTACTTGGAGAGAGGTTAGCGCCTGAGGCGAGCGTCGAGCTCCTAGTACGTCCTTTTGGTACTAGTCTTCTTTGCACTGAGCATCTTCAGAGGGGCAAAACTGAGTGTGAAGACGGTGCTTGTGAAAGGGTAACGATGCTAACTGACCGCCGAGAGTTGGCCGACTGAAGTAGAAATCTACTTTGAGCGCCGCTTTTCCCAACTCGGGTAGGTTTTCACGTCCAACTGACGCCGAGTGTAGTGCAGCGTACTACTGGCAGCTCTCGAATATCTAGCTTTTATAACCCAAGACTGGTTGTTCTACTGGACTCGAAGAATCCTTCGATGTAACGTTGAAAAGGAGAGTCGTGCACCAGGGTCATTTGATCCAGTTCCCAGGTGTGAGAGATCTTTCAGCAGATACTAGTTGGTGAGAAACGCTATGGGAGACTCTGTCGACCATTGCAGATCGAACTTCAATCACCTATTTAGGTGCGCTGAAGAGAAGACAGAGAGAGAGAGAGAGAGAGAGGGGGGGGAGAAAGAGAGAAAAGGTAGAAATTGTCAGAAGATAAAAGGAGGTGAAAAATGTCCGTTCACTGGTGGGCTGCCGTGCTGCTGGCTGGTTTTGCCGCTGCTCTCTACGTGCACTGCAAACGCAATAAGCCAAATTGATGGCGACCAGGAAAACAAATTAACTCTCAAAGACGTCCCGCGTCTGGTGAAAAATTGCCAAGCTGTAAATTTATAGACATGACTACATTCCTCCCCAATCGACAGCAACAGAACCAGATTCGAACCATTCGTCTTGTACAAACGCTTGTTCGGACTCGCAATCGCTTGATGTATCGTTACTTCTTTCTTTTTCTTTCTTTCTTTTCTAAACCCACTGGCTCGCTTTCTCGATCGATACTGGTTTTTGACTTATCATTCGATCACTTGATTATTTATAGTTGCTCTAACCATCGCGTCCCGAAATCTGCATCGACGAGCCCAGCAGGTGGCCCCGGAATTCATATCGCTGTGTTTGAATAAGCAAAAATCGACACAGGACAGAAAAAATTATTCGAATGAATTAATATGTGACGCAACGGTGGTGCCACGTCTCTATAAGCTGCAGAGGAATGCGCGTGACTCTCGTTTGTTTATTTGATAATTTTTCTTTCATTATTGTTTTCGCGCGCTCTTCTTCGGAGGAAAGCTGACGAATGATGAATTGCATGCATCTCGGTAACGGTTCCTGCACACCAGGAATTCACTGAGTCTACGCAGAAGGAAAAAAAGAACTAAAACACGTCACTGGACTCGACACAAAAGCGCATGAATCATGATCCATCACCACAAGGCTTCTTTTGCAAAAAGAATTAATTTGGCAAATGCTTCTTTTTTCTTCTTCTGCTGCTTCTTATGCAGATATACTTTGCCAGCTTGTTTTTGAAGGGAAAAGAACAACAAGAAGAAACAACAGAGGACGATAAAATCGCAACTTTACTATGAAGGCTTATGGAGTCGTGCTATAATTTACGGCGTATTCTGACGCAAAGTCCTTTTTCCCTTTCTTATTTATTAGGATTATTTATTTGCTCGTATGGAGTACACACACACACACACACACAAGACCACCCAGAAAGTCGCACAAGTTGCTCACTTTCCTACCGACTCCCTTAAGACACCAGTAGGAAAAATCTGCCATTCGCAGTCAACTTATAAGAACCGGCAGCTAAGCCCCCCCCCCTTTCTCCCCTTTGTCTTGAAAGGATGGAACTGGAAAATTTGGGCGAACCCAACTAAAAGTATTCTCTTATGCATGCACGTGTATATACTCTGTCCAGCACGCTATCTTATTAGTGGACAATAGGTTTTCTTTCTTTTTTTCCCAAGGGCTCACGTTTAGGACAACCCTCTAATCAGTGTTTCACTCTGGCCAAGTGACCACCCACGTATTCAAACTTGTCCTTTCTTGCGGTTGCATCTGTGGTTTGGTGAAAGCAATTCCGTTTCTAACTTGGTTAGTTGCTAATACCCGAGAATTGTTCATTCAGTGAATTTTTACTCTCTCGGTTTAGCCCTTTTGTTCCCTAATAGGGCGAGACTAATAGCCAGTTGTAATTGCATCAAACAGAAAGAAAAGAATTGGATCTAAACTAAAACAAACGACACCTGTTGCCCTTGGAAAATTACCCTGACGATATTGAAGATAACTTCTTCTCTTTTCTGAATGGGCGCCATGCACGCGCGTACATTAACCCTTTTTGTCAGTTAAAACAAATGACGATCGCTACTCGCTGCATGTGTGTGTGTGAGAGACCCGGAGTCTAGAATGAAGGCAGAAGAATAACTATATCGTTTCTTTTGTCTGCGTGCGATCGTCAAAGGGTTTCTATATGAAGACGTTAAGAGCGAAGAATAGATGAAGATGAAGAAGAAAAAGAAGCAATAAAACTATTCCACCCAGTAATTAGGAGCTCTTAAGACATTGAACGGACTGCCATGAATATTCCAATCCCAATGGGGCTTTTCCTATAGCTCAGTCCGCTGTTGGGTTTATTTATTAAATCTAACACGCCTGGAGGTTCTCCCTATCGCACAATCTCTTCATCGGCTGTCCTCTCTATTTCATAATACTCATTCCTGTGGGGCTTTCCAGGTGCTTGGGAGGTTTAACTTCTTTTTTTGAACAAAACTCTGGTTTTCGAGGTTGTGACAACAACGACTGGTTGACTGGGGGTTTTGCTGAAGGCCATGCTAACGAGGGTCAGTCGTATGCTAATAAGATGAGCTCTCAATGTCGATGGCAATTTAGACAAGAGATTTAGCACCGTTGCATTGCTCTTAATGGACATCACATTGGACTGTCCGCGCTATGGACCCGCGATCCTTATCATCGATGACTCTTTCTTCCACCTGACGACTGGCTCGCCAGAGTCACTATATAGCCCCCCGATTTATGACGCAGTAAATCAAGCCGGCTAGAATCGGATCGACGTACGTTCCAACCCCTCCGACTCCACCCGGACACGCCCCCCTTGATACCGTCATAGGGGGAAGGTCCCTAAACCGTCTGCTTCTTTTTAGAAATTTCACGACGCGCATCTCATATGAGTAAATTTTTACCTCCTCTAAAAACCTCAGTGCCCGTTTCAAAATTTGACTGACTGACTGACATGCTGAATACCTGGATGTCCTGTCACAGTTTAATTTTAGATCTACCAGCATGAAACGAGGTACTCTGGGATAGCGTGGATCGTATACTCGCAATCCTGGTGTCAGTTATATTCTTGGGCTCATTATGAGCCAGCGGCTGCTTGGAGCCTGTTGGACCCTACTTGGTCGTGTATGGCTTTTGGGGTGTTGAAAATGTTCCGCAAATAAAGTTGTCAACAAGGGCAAGCGACACTTGGATTCACACCCATTCACTTTGCGAGAGCGCCGGCCGCTGGCGAGCTCTCTGATATATTCCGCCTAATCTGCATAGCGCCAGGGTTCGCGACACTGCCAATATCTCGTGTTCAAAATTTCTCAACTTCCTCTGCACTGGTTGCACAACTTGTAAAAAAAACCGAAATGCCAACATCCCAGAATTTCTCTTCTTTGTTATAAAAAAAAATTCCCCATCCCCATCTGCGTTTTTTTTTCATTAATTTGATTTTAGACTGGGAAAGTATTAGTATTCCACATGCATAGTCGATAAGCCTAGGTATACGGTATGTGTTGGAAGTCACGTGAGGCTCGTTTTGTTCTTTCGTCGCTTAATTTAATGATCTATCCCACCCCATGAATTCAATTATAATTTTTTAAAGGCGTGACTGGGGGGTGGGGGGAAGACATAAGGGTAAACACTATGAATGTGAATTAAGTTTTACCCAGGATGAGGTCTAGCCTGTGGTTTTCCGCTGCTTGGATGCTGACGAGATTTATTCCGTCCGTGTTGCGAGTGAGTACCATTGGATTTGACCGTATTAGTCGTAACCGGGTTAGTAACCGTTTCCGTCGTGTTTTGAATTTCGTTGCTTAGAGGATCGGACTGCGGTGCATCCGACTGAGGGATCGACGTATCCAGGCCGGGCCAGGCGGCTTTGAAGCCTGTGGTCTTGATGGCGGAAGCCGCACTGTGCAGAAAGGTCACCGTCAGCAGCAGGAAAGTGAGACACCTCATTGTGCGCTTTTGAGTTGGCTCTCGGTTGGCGGCGGACTTGGCAGGCCCTTTTCTTAAGCTGCTACCATGTTGGTTGGCAGCACGAGACTGAGAGTGTTTCACGTTGTGTGTCGCCTTTAACCACTCGATGTGAGCTTTTTCTGTTTCCTTTCTCTCCGTGGAGAAAAAAAACGGGTAACGTGGCAACGCTGCAGTCACACTGACCGACAGCAATAACAACTTTCTGACGTTGGCAAAAAGGCAAAAGTACACGCCTGTCATAAAGATAATTCGATGCTGCCGTGCGTAATAAGCAGTGGCGTCCATTAGCTGAACGTTCGCAGAAAAATCCTAGAGCAAAAACTGTGGAAAACTTTCAAATAATTAAATCTAGATTGCCATCAAACCGGTTCCAACCTGAAAAATTCAACGGTAAAACCTTTTTTTTCGCAACTTGTAGTATTGAAGTGGATGGTTTCCAAAAAATGGCGGCGGTAATATGAGCTTATAAACTATACTCAGTACACCCATAGAGAGTTGACGTTTCAAAGTGAAACAGCTGCACCTAAATTGTCGCTTTTTTGAGCGAAAAAAGGTTGTGGCAATGAAAAGAAAGAGGTATAGACAACTGGGAATGTATTAAGCGACGGCGCGACACTTTATCGAGAGCTTTCAGTAGCCATCGTTACGATAGCTGCTGGTGCTGCTCGGTTCAATTAAAAGGCACCAAACGGATTGTGCTACATGGAGAGATTGCCTGCCTTTTGAAACACATTTGGCTCCGCTACTAATTGGATTGCACCTACCACCTTCACTATTGGCTCTAAATCTTGGCACACAGAAAAATGCACATCTGCGCAAGACCAAACCCGCAGTTTTATCTCGACGTTGTAAAGTACATGGCGAAAAATCCTCCCTCTCTCCCGCCGTGTGTGAATACGAAACTCGCAGACAAATGGGATCGCAGCTTTCGTGCAGCGGTTGTTAGCCTATCCGTCATGTTAAACTGACAAGCAAGCCATCGTACAGCATCTCTTAGGTGAAACGTCCATCAAACATCACGGCAAAGAGCAATCCGGATACAGATCCGGACGTGCTGCCAGCGTGAAACAAAACCAGTCAAACGGTGAGGGGCTTTAAAAAAAAGGGAGAAAAGACTCCAGTAGCTAAAAGCAGTTGCTCAAGCAGCAGGCAGTCATGGGGTGAGTCTGACAAACTTCTTGCAGCCAAAGTAAATGGCATTGGGGTCCCAAGGTGGCTGTCGGGAAAATTTATGCGCCCCGGCTAAAAGCTCCCGATAGCTGACAGCTCCAAAGGTACCAACGGCAGCTTGGTTTCCATTCCTCCCCTGCGCAACGCTACATTTCCTTATATGTACTAACAAGTTGGCCTGTTTAACCGTCGCTGTCTGTTGTTACGAAACCTCTTATTTGAGACTCCGGACTGAGGTTGCTGTAAAGATATACAAAGATAAACTATTCCCGTTCGTCATTCAAATTGTTGCTCCTTTCGTTGTTTATCTTATAACGTCCGCATTCAGAAATGGATTTCGGCCGCGCTCTTTTCAGCTCTTTCCTATTAGTCAATAATAACGAACTGGATACACGACGTTGTTTGAAAGGGGAAGAAATTTTTCTTAATGGTCCAGCCGGTTTGTAGACAACGACCACTACAAGCTGTATCACCACTACCATATAAAGGAACTCCTCTCTTAGCAAATGCTCCTAAAGTGATTGGCGTCGTGTAATCTATTATGGGTGCAGCTTTCAAGAGCCTTGCTCAGCGTGAATCGAACACCTGGGAAAAAAACGTTTCCTTGGGTATTTACACTACTTGAATAATGACTGCGATCAGCAGGCTAGTGTGTGTGTGTTTTCCTATTCTTCTATCTCTCCTTTTTCTGTTACTACGTGGAAGAGGTTTCTCTTGAAGCTAATGTCAAAACTACTGTAATGTAAGGGGACGGCTGTATGCCCCCAGCAGGACGTTTGGATTCTTGCAAATCTACACCTTGTCCAAATTTGGCTGTCAGGGTGTAAATCACTCCACATCTCGTGGCTGATGTTGACCTCGGAACCGGAAAAAAAGGCCCCAACACATTACAGTGCTTAAAGAAAGATTTATGGAGCCCAGAAATTATAGAAATTACAATAAACTGACGCGGATTTATTTCGAGTAACGTGTTTTATTTTCATCACCATATCTGTATTTAAGGTATGGACGAAAATCTGCAAACATGTTCAGTAACTTGCATGTGAAACATTTATATTTATAAATACGAAACCAACACTAGTACATAAGAACTTGTAACATCTGGTCTCTCATTTACTCCCACGAACCAAAACCACAACGCTTTAAGCTTACCCATCCCTGTGTCCCTTATCCGTTTTCTCGCCCAGATGCGTTTCCTCCGAGAGTGATCCATTTCGAAGTTCATTAATAAAGTCAGTCAAGAACAGGAGGAAAAAGTTACAATAACAAACAAAAGCAACAAACAAAACAAGTATCCCCAGAGAGAGACAGAGAGAGAGCTATGCGAGAAGCTTAAGCTGGTTCATGCTGGTTACACCATTCTTCATAAACGTCGCTTCTGGCAAAAAACATCTGCACTTGCTCAATGGTGGCTTGTCTAATGTCAGGCACCACTAGCAAGACGAACAAGTAACCGAACACGCAGAAGATGGTGTAAAACCAGAAAGTGCCACACAGATACATAGCCGTCTGCATATTATTGAACGATGTGGTGATGATAAGCGAAGGACCCCAGAAGAAGCTGGCCATGATGGCCGCTGCTACGCCCTGGTGGTGGTGTGGTAATATTTCTCCGAGAATGAGCCACGGTAGTGGCCCTAGACCTAGAGCAAAAGATCCTGTGTAGACGATGATGCAGGAAATGGGAATCCAACCGAGTCCGTGATTTACGGAAAGGATGTTTATGTCTTCAAAGAGTACGAAGGTTCCCAAGACCAGCATAGCCACAGCTGAGGCTGCTGTGGAGATGAGCAGGAAGAGCTTCCGACCCGTGCGGTCGATGCACGCGCAGCAGATTATCGCAGAGAGCAGCTGGACGCAATAGAGGATGATGACAGGGAAATTGTCAAAGGAGCTACTAGCATCCCCGTCGTTGAAGCGACTAAACGCGTACAGGAGGACGCCATCTATACCGGCAAACTGACTGAAAAACATTAGCCCGCTGCCAATGAGCACTGGTAAGAAGAAAGGCTTCTTGAAAAGGTCGCGTAACTTTGGTTTTCCTCCAAGGCTAAGCAAATCCATAACGTCTTGCATAGAGTGAAGTTCGGGTGTCACATCAGCATCTTTGCCGCGCAGCTTCCTCAGACCGGACATGACAGAATCAATTTTCCCGGCGCCCAGTAGATGGCGCGGCGATTCGGGAACGTAAAAGGCCAAGAGGATAAAGTATGGAGCATTCATGGCCGCCCCTGTGATGGCAATCTCATTCCACGACAGGAGATAGGACAGACCGAAACAGAGAAGAGTCCCCAGCAACCCAGAGCAGGTCGGGATGATTCCCAGGCCCCCACGATGGGCTGGAGACGCCAGTTCCGCAATGTACACCTGCGTAAGCACTAGCAGGACACCAGCACACATTCCAGCTATTAGTCGACCCCCGTAGATTAATGACGACGTCTGCGCTAGGATTGCCATGATCCACGATCCTGTTAGGACCAAGATAACAAAGAGCAGAGGTTTCTTGCGGCCTTTACTGAGTGCCAGGCCAGATGCTAAGCCTCCGATCAAACCGCCGATGTTGAAGAGGTTTTGAACCCATAAAGATGAAGCTTCAGCTGGCGGCAGAACATCAGCCAGCGCGTGGTAAGCCAGGCTGAAACCGATGTTGAAGTTTCCCAGGCAGAGAACAATAGTTGAAGCCAGCTAGCGAAACAAATAAGGTATACATCTAAGTTACAAACAATAAGGAATGAAGTCTGTCAAACAATCAAGAATAAGAAAGAAAGTCTGTACCGTTAACTTGTATAATACAACTGAATTTACCAGACGCTATCCCTAAAACGTCTTTGCAACAATAACTTGACAAGTTGGCAACTGGTGAGAACACGAGGTCAAGTGAAGTGTAATATTGAACCAGTTTGCGACTTTTCAATATAGTTACCTGTTGTAGATATCCAGTAGGGAAGTACTGCTTAGGTTTCCTCCAGAGAGATCCCTTCCTCACAAGGATGCGCTCGTCCAAAGTTACCGCGGAGGATCCGGTGGTGGTAACGGCTTCAGATGGCACCGGCGACCGGTTCCGGCGCTCAGGTCGTTGTTTCGTTACTTGTGATGACAAGTGCTGGAGGGATGCGGGGTTCATCACTGACTCGTCGTAACCGTATTCTGTCTCAGTCTCCGTACTGGAATCGTTTTCCCAGACCTTGCAAAACGAGTAAATTTTTAATGACCGTGTCTCTGCAACACAAACCACGAAACGACTGAATTTATTTGTTTCCCGTATAGCTGTGCCCCTGTCTCCAGCTTTACAAGAAACGGCTGCTACCATAAACCCAAGATTTTAAGTTAACTCATCCGTGGTATTCTCCTGAACTAACACGCAATACTTGGCTTTGAAAATAAGAAAAGTGTGGTCTTGCTTATCAGTTTAACCGCACATATGACGAACTACATCTTCGCAACAAAACTGTCTCGAGAAAACATGTCACCTGCTGACGCATCCCCACTCTCGGGAAACCGTTACAGCTGTGTGTAGACGGCCCTGCCAGGTTCCGTTAATGAATGTCAGCTGAAAAAATTGGTCCAGAAGGCGCAGGTTTTACGAGAAAGTTTCCCGCTGTTGTTCTATTTGACTTTCTGTATTATAATTCAGCGATTCAAGGTTCGAAATTATCTGAAAATGGTGTTTCCATGTAAGGTGACACTTGTACGATGAAGGAGATGTTCTTGTAGAATCTTCTTCTATAGTGCCGCTGGTTCTGGGTAAAGTTTCGTGCCGGTTTACCGACATGATATTATGGACAAGGTCGTGTTAACCATGAACCTCATAAAGAATCAGGAAAGTATTTAATCCGTTTTTTATTGTTTTGAAAGGATAGCTTAATTGTACACTTTGGAAAACCTATTTGTAAAAACCCTAGTAATTATTCTATTTTTCGCCTCAAAGACCTGTTAAAACGCCATTTGTTTACAGTGTTTACAGCTGTAATTATCTCCGCCGACGACTAGATTTTCTCTGCTTTGAATAACGAGCCACAGCATGTCTTGCAGCCGCCGTTTCGCTTTCAAAGGAAACCAGCAGTCTTTTGACCATGTGCGGATCTGAAAACACCGTTAAGTGCCTTTTCTGAAAAGGGAGACTCCATTCTGACAGAGTTATTAGACTAACGGCCGCAACTACGAGACCATTTCCCACAGCACACGGGAAAAGGAAGTAGAAAAGATTCACCCGTGCCGGAAAAAAAACGCGGACATTAGCAAGGTATAAGGAAATCTAAAGCTGTCGATTGTTCACATAGGTTTGGTCATATCAAAAGTTTAAAATTAATTACATGTTTCCGTTCCTGTTCCCGAAACCTTCTGCGTGATTTCTTACGTTCCACCCTGGATCGAGTTGGGTATCCAGAGCGCCGTTCCAGCGCCGCCCTTTGCAGAGATCCTCGATCCCGTGACCTGGGAATAGTTCCAATAATACTTGACCCAATCCTCCGGTATATCTTCTGTTCCTTGGATCTTTTGGCAGCAATGCGGGATCGCGCTCCTCCGCGTTCTCCATAGTTGCCGTACCTCATTCCCTCGAACGCTTCAAATGGAAACTGGCTTCAAACTATTTTGCTATTTGCTTCTTTATTTTCGGGTGTTGTGTTCCGAGTCTTTCACTAAGTATGTATGAGCCGAATAAGATTGTTTTTCCCCCCTTATTCCATGGTTGTGGTGTGGTGCACTTACGGAAGGAGACTGACTGTTGCTCCAGCGTTTCGCTGGAGGAAGATCAACTGCTGTTGGCTTTGGTGCACAAGCCGCGGGCCAATAACTGCAACCTGGCCCCTCCGTCAAAGTGGCCGTGACACCACGTAAACCACACAGAGGGATTCGTTCTATTCAAAGATTCCCGTAATCTTTTAAAGTCGAACAAGGAATATCGCATATGGTATCGACTGGTGCGTACGTATCCTAATGTTTCGACTAGAAAGTACCACAAGTAACAATACTGGCGTAGCGTGAGTGATTCGTTTGTTCTAATTTAGGTCATATCCGTTTCAACGTACTTCATCTGCCTTTGAACGACTGATTCTTATCTGAGCAGCTCTGATATTTGGACAAATGAAGTTAGTAATCTTGCAATAACCAATCCTAAAGGTTCGGTAATAAAGTAGAATTTCATTTTGCTTCCACGAGGATGAGCCCGTCTAAATAGCCCGCTGGTTTCGGACGGCTATTTTCAGATAAAAAGCAAATTTAAGAAACCTGCGGTTTTGATAATTTTTTTTCTTTGCTGACCGCACTTAACAGCCCATTGTTGTATTTCTCTTCATTCCCGTAATGAAACAAACCGGAAGAATCTCTTGCCGGAACACGAATGGCGCAAGATTGTACGATTTTGATATGTGCGCGCGGCACATGTACGTGTCTATCGGGCTTGCACATGTTCTGTTCTGTTCCCCCGCGAAGTACTATTGATAGTACCAGGAAGAGGCATTTTTCAGATTACTCGATTCCAGATACTGTAGTAAAGATTTTATTTTCTTGAGTCAAGAATTGAACATTGGTGTATATGGTCTAAGACTTAATTTGAAATGTATTCACAGTTTGAACTATACAAGGTCTTTCAGCATGTGTCACATAGATACACGTGTATAGGGTCTGATATTTAGGCAACGGGTGCAGGTTTGTTGATACGGTTAACGGTGTTTAGATGACTATTACGGTGCCTGTGATATTGTTTGTTGCGACATATGGCATACACCTTAGAAAGGTGCAAGTCGTGTTCTCACCTAATTCGTGTTCAAGTCGCACCTCGCGACTATGTATAGAATTAACTGAATGTTCACATGGAAATGTTAAATTGGCTTATGTATCCATACATGTTCGATCTCTTCCGTTTGCAAAAATTAATTATCAGTTCTTATTTTACCAAAAGCAAATTGTTAACGTGTTGAATCGTTATCAACGCATTTCGAGCTTTGCAAAACTAGGGCGGAACGAAAACTGCGGGGATGTGTAAGATAACGACTGCAACTACGCATAACGATGTCACAACATGGTATGCAATCTCGGGTTTGTAAATACCGCTAATCGGTAACCCTTGGGCACACAAAAACTTGCAAACTGACGTTTACCTTATTCGAGGGGAACCATTTTGAAGTTTTTGAACTTTGAAAGACGCGAGCCATAAGAAGATCATCTGAAAATCTCTAATTACGTGTAGTCGACACCATATAATACAGCCGTGTGATATATTAGCACGCCATCAACTTATGAAACTGAAAATGTCGTTACCAGTCTGCATTCAGTAAAAGGGGACCCATATGTAATAAGTTCGCGCCCACCTACTCTGGGTCCATTATACACATCATAATGACAAGGCTAGTTTACAGGGGCGTCTTCGACCACTCAGCACCAGTCCCGTACATTAACGTTATCATCTCCACTGCTCTTCAAAGTCCAGGCAGAGCAGCTCCTAAAACAATATTGACTTGGATCTATCAGTGATTTTGGTACTGATAAAACACCAAAACACTGACATTAGTGTGCCTGGCACCACAGTTCAACCTGCGGAGTCGAGCCACTGAAATGTCTCCCTCAGCTGGAAAGTTCGGTGCCACAAAAGACCACCTCGATGAGGAAGAAGAAATTCGATGTGGCGTAGGCGCTTGCCATGGCGCTGCCTTACAGAAATTCGCCACTAAGAAATCATATTTACTGGTTTACAGTTTCGTTGGACTCTTCCAGGCCATGTTTTTCACCTACTCCATTGCTGTTTTAACGACCGTAGAGAAACAGTTCAAACTCAATAGTAGAACAACTGGTATATTCTTCGTCCTCCCGGGTGGTCAAATCTTTCTTGTTGTTATTACGTTATCCTTGAAACAGGTATACTACTATCGGGAAATGAAGTCAGTCAAATTATGCTGTCGCTGCTTTTGACTTACTTCGGAGGACAGGGACACCGTCCACGGTTGGTAGCAGTCGGCATGGTTTGCTCTGCCATCGCTTCCATCATCAACATCGTACCGCACTTTGTTTACGGCAAAGACACTCCCGTTTCCAACAGTAACTACAAATAAGCTCTCAACCGTTATTTAACTAGGTCTTGTCTGATTATGTAACGAGGGTCTTACATCAGTGTTAGCTTAAATGAACCTGAGGAGATTTAGGGGATGCACTGCTGATAAGCTTTGCAACGGAGAACCCCAGGATCTTATGCTTTAAACTGTTCTCCGCGATAGGCGATGTGCAAAGTCATTGTTGGTAAATAGTAAATGGATAGCCCAAAGTTTCAAGATTGTAATGTTCTAGAAGGTATTTGGGCAAGGGTTTCAACATCATTACTCTCCTTTTAGTACAATATGAGTAGATATTCAATAGCAGTTATTACTACAGTGTTACATTAATCTTCCAATATTGTCCTACTGCAGTCGTATACTAGGAAATATACGAAAGGATTATAGCTACATTCCTCGTAACACAAATGTTAACTTGCATCAAGTTTAATCGCTTTGTAGCTTCTGAATAAAGATACCGATTATCGCTCATTTATACTCGTTATTTTCTTCATATAGGTACGAGGAATTACAACTTATGTGAGCCTAGTCACTCGGAAACTCTTCAAGAGGATTGTGCCAACTACGGACAAACAGGGCCCATGATTTTCATTTTTCTGTCGCAGTTCGTTTCCGGAATTGGTTCTACGCTCTTCTACACTCTGGGAATAACTTACCTGGACGACAATGTTGAAAGAAAGCAGACTCCCATGCTTTTTGGTAAATCAACTTTGAAATTACATCAACCTAGGAACTCGGAAAGAATTTCTCTTGTAACTCTCTCACATCTTGTCCGATCACATCATACTACTAAGTTCGATCAAAATGTAATCTAAATTTAACGTTCAAAGATTGTAGCAGTGTACCTTGGCTTCAGTTACACCCTAGGGGCTGGCCAGGGGCTAGACAGGGACCAGTCCAATAGATTTACATTCCCTTTTGGAGGATACAGGGTCAGCTCTACGTCTTTCGTATTCTTAGCGAAGTCTGTTAGATTGTCGATCTGTTAAGTTTATATGAAAGCTTTCAACTTTCATGCGTTTGCGAAATAGGAATCATGTCAAGCTTGCGGTTGGTTGGTCCTACACTGGGTTTCGCCCTTGCGGGATTCTGTCTTCGTTTCTACGTGAATGTAGCCGAGGATACGGTCTTGAAACCTTCTGACCCAGCGTGGATCGGCGCCTGGTGGATGGGTTACGTGGCCATCGCCGCCAGTTTGCTGTTGACCAGCTGGATGCTGGCCCTGTTCCCACGTCGCTTACCCCAGAAGCCCGCATTCATCCGCGCAACCAGCGTCACTTCGAGGGTCAGTACGACCACCACTCGTACATTTAAAGGTAACGTTACGGTAACACTTGGCCATGCGAAAACTCAAAGCCATACACCGATGCATTCCAATCCATAATCACCAATTTTTTCCTCATAAGACTTTCCCGTCGCTCTAAAACGACTCCTGAAAAACAAGGTGTTGATGTTCAACAGTATATCTGCAGTTTTCTACGTCTTCGCCTTCTCCGGGTATATCACCTTCTTACCCAAGTACCTGGAGACTCAGTTCCAGTTGTCTCCAGCAAAGTCCAACCTCATCAACGGTACGTTAATCTCACAAGCGAATCCGTTGATCCGTGACAAATAATTTTACGCGAACAGGAGGAACCAGTATCTTTTTCATGGCCACCGGATTCCTCCTATCCGGCTACTTGATATCCAGATTTAAACCTAAAGCTTGGATGCTTGCATCGTGGGATGTTCTCATCGGGTTCTTATATATTGGCTCGCTCATTTTCTTCGCGTACTACGGATGTAACGGAGCACCCTTTCATGGAACAACACAGTCCGATTCCACGTAAGCTGCAACTTTTACTAAACTATGACGACCTGTGACGGCTATGCATGTGCAAATCAAGAGTTGATGTCATTATACAGAATGTCAGTGGACTTCCAGTGCAATTCGCATTGTAACTGCTTCCCCAACTACTTCAAGCCGGTGTGCTCCGAAGACGGACTGCGGCTTTTCTTCTCTGCCTGTCATGCGGGATGCACATCTTTCAACAGAACCAGCGACGTCAAGAAGTACACAGACTGCAGTTGCATCGTCAGTTGGGATAACTCTACAGGATCGACGGGATCGTGGATTAAACAAAACGCTCTTGACGGATACTGCCCTACCGACTGCGGAGTCAGCTTCATCTTTTACGTCGTTTTCATGGGCATTATGAAATTCCTGTCATCTACAGGAAGAATCGGCAATATGATTATAGGATTCAGGTCAGAAACGTTGAATTGTCAGTTGTTATTCAGTCCTCTTGCTGTTGATACGTTTGAGCAACTATAACCAGAACATTTCGCACTAACAGATGTGTCGACCAGGAAGACAAATCATTCGCCATTGGACTAGGAACTCTTTTAGTCAGCTTGTTCGCTTTCATTCCGGGTCCCATTGTCTACGGTGCTATTATCGGTAATTTTTTCCGTTTGTTCATCTCCACTGTGATTTCAGTTGCACAAGAAGAATTCAATGATTTGTGCTCTTTAGACAAAGCCTGCACGCTGTGGCGCACTGAATGCGGTCAGCAAGGAAACTGCTTTCTTTACGACCCAGAAATCCTGCGAAGTTCGTTACATTTGACCACAGCGGGATTCGTTTTCTTGGGAGTTTTCTTCGACGCCATTCTGGTCTTCTTCGTGCGTCACTTAAATCTCTATGACGAAGACGGGACAGCGGTCAATTTGAAACTTTCCGAGGCATCGAAACCTATGATCCCGCCAACAGACGAAGAACACTTCATGGCTAAAAAGATGCGGCAACAATAACTTCTTGCCAATGCAATTAAACTCAGTTTTTTTCCTATTCAATAAACTTTGTATTACACCAATCAGCAAACTTTAATGCATTCGCTCTCCAAAAACAAGCTGCGCTGAATAACAGGAATGGGCAAAAGGAAGTGAAGAAAACCGTGCTTCCCAAATATCAGACGGAAGCTCGAGTGCTTCCTGCGTTTGCGGCGTTTGTGGTGCTCGTAGGAAGTGATCCCCGCTGAAATGAGGTAACTTTGAAAGCAGAGCATTCCAAAACAGAACACGAGAAGCGGGAACATTGTATTGAGGACAAACACCAGGTAGACCCTTTCAAAAGATGTGCCCCAAAGGAGGTAGCGGGAAAGGCTGGCGGGGAACAAGTAATCGAGCAGATCGAGAGGTGATTCCGACAACAGTGGAAGAGATTCAATTATGATTAGCGATACAAATGAAGTACCTAGGGCGACATAAAAGCAGAAGACTAGAAAG
>JAIQCU010001598.1:0-19161 GCA_022114935.1 Leptestheria dahalacensis
TGCGAGTAGAATACATTATAGCCCATATTCTTATCTACATTACTATCAAGAAACGGGTAAGATACAACATTAAAAGAGAAATCGTCTACTTTATGATACACTTTTATGCTAGTCTTACCCGAACTCCCGAAGGTTGAACGATAACGTCCAAATCTAAAAATGTGTCCCGAAGGTGGTTATCGTTCGTCTGTTCGAGCGACAACTCTTCAGGATAAATTAGTTTTGCTGTATCTAAGAAGTGAAGATAATTGACAACAGATATGCCATCCATATATCTTCTGTTCTTCGAAAGGATCTTAGCTAGGTGCTTATCGTTTTTGATAAGCTTAATTATAAACTTATATTCAAGCCACGATAAGTACAAGTCAGCTATTAAAGGACTCGCGTTACCGCCCATAGGAATACCAACGGTCTGCTTGAACGTCTCTGAGCCGAAAGACACAAATGAATTCTTTAAAACGAATTCAAGAATACTAGGCAGTTTTTGCAGATCGTAAACAATGCGACTGTCAGTATGGGGTACCCAGCTCGCGAAGCCTCCTCTGACTCGCAGTGACTTGAAATTACATAACTTGTACACAGAAACTGATAACTCGCTCAATTCGTTCAGAACTTTGTCCAAAGGGAGATTTGTATACAAAGTGGAAAAATCAAATGTGACTATGCTATTTACTTTCAAATTTTGATAGTGCTGAACAACTTCAAGCGAATTATCAACACTCCAGTAAACATTATACCCTGAGTAGTTAAATATGCCTTTACAGTATTGTTTAATTTTTTTCCTAATCTCCTTAAGACAACACATAAGATCTATTGATGCTTGGGTTAAGTAGCAAGAGCTTGCTCCCGCAATAAATCTAGGTTTGATAGGGTTTTTATGTAGTTTCGGTAGCCAGTATAAGGATGGTACTCTCTTGTTTGTTTCCATAACGGGGATGTCAAACTGTTTATTTTGAATTTCTACCATGCCTTCTACTAATTCATCTTTTAATCGAGAGTCTCGTTGATATACTGACGTACTTTTGTTATTAAGCAAGCCTAGTTCTTTAGCTACGGTTTTTACATAATACGATTTACAAATAACAGCATAAATATTGCTAGCTTTGTCCACTGGAGTGACAACAAATCTATCATGAATTGGTTTTATTTTACGCTTAATGCATTCTACACTAACTAAATTACCTAATTCATTACAATTATTGTAGTAGGCGTATAACTTTGCCTGGCATACTTTTAATATTTCATTTTTCCAGTCAGAGAGGGAGGATAACGGTACTTTTAATTTTTTACTTAAATTTCTAACTAGTTTATCCAAAGAGGTAGCAATGGTTTTCTTAGTCCTATGTATGTTCATCTTATCCTCTAATCTATATGTACAACCTTTAGACATAATGTTTTGTAATTCTACATCCTTAATTATGTTAAGATTACCTGTAATAACATGACCACAAGATTTGTCTATGAAATTAGAATACGCTGGATTATCAAGGCAGTCGCAACTTAAACTATCTAAGGTATCCAGATTATTTAAAGACCTTAGTACTTTGTTATAATTAAGTAATATACTACTTACTGGTTTACAGTATTTATATCGTACAATAATTTTATGATTTTTGGTAAAGTTAACGGGTAGCTTACTTTTAACACATCTACTATTTATGATACCTGGGATATTAATAAAATAAAAGGCTTTATTTTCAAATGGTATAGTAAGATAGGTATAAATACTATCTGTTGTTTGCTTTTTGTTTTGATGTTTCTCCCTATAAGAGTCAATATAATAAATACAAGGAGACACTCGGCGAAGATGAGAACCGACGACAGCAGGGCGTTCAAGCCATTCGCGATTGGTTAAAGAAACAACCGCATCTCAATGCGAGAACCGGTATTTTTTAAAAAATAATATACAAGTGTATTTGTTGGACTGCTCGAATAGCATGCCAACATAATTTCTTCAGGGTTATATGCGATTATCCAAAGAAAAAAAATACAATGACAAACAAAATCTGAATTACTCCAAGAAAAGGGCAACGTGTTATCAAACTACTTAACTAAAAACAAGAACACAAGGGCATGATCAAATTGAAGACGAACCAAAATTCCCGTGTGCGATAAGCAAACAAGTAAACCGAAAATATAGTAGTATGGAAAACACAATAAACGAAATATGAGAAAAAAGAGAAAACAGAATAAACAAAGCGAAAACAAACTAGCTAGTAGCGAAGCAAAGTTGAAACCCCTGATGTAAATTCACGTTATCCTAAGAGGATGAACACACCTGGTGGAATGGGAAATTGGAGTAAAAAAAAAAGGAAAATGCGGCTACGAGTCTCCTATCAAGCGTTTGGTACTTTGTATAAATATTGTCAAGCTTCGTTTAAACTGAAAGTTATTCAGGACTTGAATAGGGATGTGTTGTACAGAGTGCGGGCAGGTTGTGTCTGACCGGAAAAGGTCTGAGCGTTGATTGGAGAAAAGGGTGCATGTAAATAAATAATGTACCAAATTTTCATGTACGAGACAGGTGGTGCAAAGAGGAGAGGGAGAGCGTTTGATTTTATATAGAAAGTCATTTAAAGAGCAGTGACCGGTAAGAATTTGAGTGAGAGGAAAAGTATGAGGGGACTTGGCCAAACGGCAGAGAAAAGACGGGTCCGAAGCCCAGCGTTTCACATATGTTCATTTTCCTTTTAGTTGGCACTCATAAAACCATTTGGACCTGAGAAAAACTCGTAAACGGGATCTTGTAGGAATGTGGGAGAGGTTCCTATTAAGGAAGGCTAAATATTGTAGATGAGAAGCAAATTTATTATCAAGAGACTGTAAGGGGGGTGGGACGGAAGGGAAGCATCTCCGGAACTGTATAACGGCTAGTTCTGTTGCTTTTAGTTGAATTGGGAGGAGCCCAGTGAGAACATGCAATGCATCCGAGGATACTGTTTTGAAGGCTCTAGTAATATTAATCATGACTCTTCTTTTACCTTATAGATTCATCATTTACATATCCATATTTATTTTAATTTAATCTTATATTTAAGTTAACTAGTTCATGGTGAAGGCGACTCGCTGCCCATTTTCCTTGACTCGAATAGTTCAGTTAAATTCAAGACAACTGAAAATAGCTAATCAAAATTGACTTTAAAAAAAATTTCCGACTGGTGAAACACCGAAATTTTCCTGAAAAGTCTTTAATTCAATAAAATATTTTGACATACTCAATGGCCCTCGTTAAAATTGTCTATAAAAGGAAGTATATTGTGGTCTGCACGTGTAAGAACCAGTCTGCTATTCAGATCCGACATTTCCCTAGTTGGAGTTCCTGTCTCAACTTGATTAATACATAAAACCGCACTGCTAGAGATAAGTATCGATATGTCCTGCCCTACCCTACCCTAAATTCAACTTAACCTAACCTAACCTAGCCTAACCCTATTAAACCAACTTTAACTTGAACCACATGGTTGTGGACCTTAACTTTGAATAGCATAGGGTTTACGTACTAATGAAACAAACAGCTATATTCATACAACTGAATATAGCTATTACACCGTACTGGTATACCAATGCAATACTCTAACCTACACCTACAACCTAACCTAACTAAACCAGCCTAGCTTAGCTTACCCAAATTTAAACTTAGATTAACAGATACTTAAACATAGCTAAACAAAGCTGTGTTATTACCACACATTTAGAAAAACATGCTCATTTTCAAATGTCGCTTTTGCACAGATGCTCAGTACCTTGTCAACATGCTGCGTGGCTGCAAGTTCAGTCTGGAGAAAGTCAAGACTAAAATCGACCTTGCTTGCACCTTGAAAACTGCCCTACCCGAGTTTTTCACAGGTTGGGACGCCTTCAAACCGGTAATTCAGGAAATCCTTGATATCGGGTAGAGTGGCAAGACGACCTTAGTAGAATTAGCATAATAGTATTCATATTGTAAGAACAAACACGTGTTTAAGTATACAGTCATGATCAGTTTCGTATTGTCTTCGTTTATATTCATTTTAACCTACACATTCATAATTACTAATTAAGTTGCACTGATAGTCACGGCACGTGAAGATGTCTCTAACTATTCTCTTTACCAAACTGACGAACTCAGTGGAACTCTACCTCTTCCCGGATTCGACCAGCACGGTCGCAAAGTGGTCCTCGTCCGTCCAGGCGCTCACGATCCCGTCAAACACAGGGCCGAGGATACAACTCGTGCCAGTTTCATGATTTGGGAACTCATGACCGAAGAATGCGAGATGTTCATCAATGGCATGGTTCTAGTCTGCGATATGAAGGGTTACAGTATATCTGACGCAAGTGCCGCTGGCTGTTCATAAGAAACTTACAATGTGCTGGCAGGTAAACAATACCAGTCGCCACGTGCCTATGTAAACTTACGGTACAACGCCATCTAGCGGCCGGTTTGTGAACTAGATTCGATTTTGGAGTGCAGCAATTTCCACGAAACTGTTTTTCGAACGATTTTGAAGGTTTTATTGTTGTTCATAGGACGCCTCACCGTTCCGTCCGCAAGCGTTTCACGTCGTCAACACGCCCAGCGCCTTCTACACCTTCTACAATCTGATGTCGTCGGTGATGAACGAGAAGATGAAGCAGCGCGTAAGTTTCTTCCCGGCAGTTTAGATCCATTTAGGTTTAACAGGACCTGCTTGAAACTGACAATTCATTTAAACGTATCAAAAATTCCATGTTGTTATCAAGATGAGAATAGTTAGAATGGATTACATTTTTGCAGACCAAGATCCATGGAGACAACCTTGAAGAGTTCCTAAAGCAGGTCCCCAAAACCATTCTTCCCAAAGACTACGGTGGAGACGGTATGAGCATCGCTGAACTTACTCGTAAGTACTGAAACATAGGACTGTAAGTTGAGCATTTTCAGCTGAATTGAATTCAACATACTGGAAGAAGAAAAGTCGAAGACAAACGAGACTGGCTTCTGGAACGAGAGAAGTACAAGGCGGACGAATCCAAGCGTCCTGGAAAACCCACGACTTTGTAGGAACTCTTCGGCATTGAAGGATCTTTCAGAAAACTCGAAATTGATTACATCGTTCAAATTGAGTTCTGCGTTACGAAATGCTGAGTTGTTATGTTATTAAGCATCCAGTAAAGCCTTTGTGTTTTATGTTACAAGACATACTTTATAATACTTAAACTATTAAAGCTTTCAATGATAACTGTATTGGAATTAAATACTGTTATGTATTGGGTCTACGGAGTTATGATGTAATCGTTTTATACTCAGTGCAGTCCATTGCAATTTAATGATTAGAAATAATTTGATGGAAACGCTCTTGACCATTCAGGTAGTTGAATCTTTGTGGACTCACGAGGAGTTTAGTCAACCTATTATACTGAGGGTAGTTGATAGTCAAGTACAAAACAAAGTTAGCCCAGTGAGATCCCTTTAACCCAGCTAAGTTATTACTATTGACTCTAATTCAAGGTTAGATATCTAATGAACATAATAAGTTAAATGTAATTCAAAAGTGCATAGTCACTGAAAAACTGACGAAGATAAGGAAGTTTAAACACATTTGGACTTTCTTATCGTTGTTACAGTTTTAGTATATCAGTGCACTCAAGATTAGGAACATAAACAGGCGCTCAAAGGGGGACAGTCAGCACGAAAATATATATCGTCTACTGCATCTTTTCAGTCGCAAGTCCTTCAAACTCCCCAGTCTGAAAAAGCTGCTGTTTGAGGCGCACATTTTCCAAAATTCGCAGCACGTAGGAGTGTCAGTATGGATTACGTGTGCACTCTGTCACCGGATTTGGTGAAAAAGGCCAAGGAGAAACTTGGTGAAGACGAGAATCGCCGACAACAAGATGTGCAGGCCATTCGCGATTGGCTGAAGAAACAACCACATCTCAATGCTAGAACCGGTAACAAACAACTATGTTCAGTTCACAAATACTTTTTTGATGACAGATTCATTCTCCTTAATTTTCCTTGTATTTTGGACGGATATTGTAACGCAAACCTAGATCAGTTAGATCTTGTTTAAGTCTTAAATGCAGTGAGAATACTGAATTACAACTCAATACGTTTATTGAACAGATGCCAAATACCTTGTCAACTTCCTGCGTGGCTGCAAGTTCAGTCTGGAAAAAGCGAAGACTAAGCTCGACCTTACCTACACCCTGAAAGCTGCTATGCCCGAGTACTTCACCGGTTGGGATCCGTTGAAACCGGAGATTCAAGATCTCCTTAACCTCGGGTTATAGCTTACTCAACAGTCATATGTTGCCATAGAAACGTGCCTAAATAAACGTGCTTTTATTACAAATATTAGGATGAACCTGCCTCTTCCCGGATTCGATCAGCACGGCCGCAAAGTCATCCTCTGTCGTATGGGCGTTTACGATCCTGTCAAACACAAGATCGAGCACCTGAATCGCGCCAACTTCTTGACGTGGGAAGTCATAAGCGACGATTGCGAGGAAATGTTCATCAACGGCGTGGTTCTCGTCATTGACATGAGGGGATACACCATGGCCCACATGACGCAAGTGCCCCTGGCCGTCCATAAGAAAGTCATGACGTGGTGGCAGGTATGCACGTGCTCGCCCAACATCGCCATCTAGTGACCAACTGTAGAACTAAGTTCATTCGAGTGATATCGTACCTACACTGTTTGGAACTGAATTCAGCTGGATTTACTATGTTCCAAACTACGTTAACTTGCCAATTAGAACATGTTGACCACGAGTAATGCTGCAGAAAATCAAGATCTAACAAGATTAGCTATACATGGCTTAGAACCGTATCAGTAAAACTAGTGTTTTTGCAATCAAATAGGACGCTTCACCGTTACGTCCACAAGCGTTCCACCACATTTACACGCCCAGCATGGTTCACACCTTCTACGATTTGATGTCGGGATTCATGAAAGATAAGATCAAGCAGCGTGTAAGTATACTTTTAGCTGCTTCTTGATACGAAAATGTAAGTAAACGGAGGTTGGAACTTAGCTATCTTGCATTTGCAGATCAAGTTCTTTGGAGCAGATCTCGAAGAGTTTCAAAAGGATGTCCCCAAATCGATCCTTCCCAAAGACTACGGAGGAGATAACATGAGTACTGCTGAACTTACTCGTAAGTAGTGTATCATAGCCATAACTTGAAACACTTAAATTAATTGGAGTTCAATCGAATGGCAGAGTACTGGAAGAAGAAAGTCGAAGACAAACGCGACTGGCTCGTGGAACTAGAGAAATACAAAGCTGACGAATCCAAGCGTCCTGGAAAGCCCAAGACTTCGCAGGATCTCTTCGGCATCGAAGGATCATTCAGAAAACTCGAGATTGATTAACACAAGAAATTAAAATGTTTTTTATGTATTCTCCTGATATATGGCCTTTTAAAAATATTGCCTGATTAATTACCTCTAGCAAAAGAACTAAATACAACCTGGACATGGTTAACAGGCAACCGAATAAGGCTAATGCTATAGTATTATAGATATTATACCTGGGCACAAAGTGATTAACATAACTTTAACAGCTGTATAATGCTTTTTCGATTATGTTATCAATGGCAGTGAAGAAAACGACCAGAGATTTTGTTTCTATTCAAGAGTAAATTAGCTTTTATTTTTTTTGAAAAATTCATAATGTGTCTTTCCAAAAAGCAGGACAGGAAACGAACGTTTTTTTTTTTGAGGCGCGTCCGTGTTTTTCACCCTGTTCGTTCTACTTAAGCATCCGTGAGTTAATGTATGCGATCATCAGTTAAAAGCATCCTGTGGTTATTACAGTCACGTTGACGTCAGCGCCCTCCGAAAGTAGAAGTTCGACGAGACATCTAAGATCGAAACCCTTGTAGTTTCTGCATAGGTGCAGCAGACAACTGCATCCAGTTTTATCCTGTTGAAAAACTTGGCTGTTACATGTAAGTGGATAGACAGATAGATAGATAGTTAGACAGATAGATAGGTAGACAGACACAAAAGTAGACAGATAGATAGACAGAGAGATAGACAGACCGATGGCTAGGTAGATAGGTAGATAAATAGACAGATAGATAGATAGACAGATAAAAGTATAGATAACGGACATTCAGACAAACAGATAGTCAAATAAACAAATAGACAGACAGACAGACAGACAGACAGTCAGACAGACAGACAGACAGACAGACCGACCGACAGACCGACAGACCGACAGACCGACAGACCGACAGACCGACAGACAGACAGACAGATAGATAGATAGGTAGGTAGACAGACAGAAAAATAGACAGATAGATAGACAGAGGGACAGACAGAGTGATGGCTAGGTAGATAGGTAGATAATTAGACAGACAGATAGATAGATAGATAAAAGTATAGATAACAGACATTCAGACAAACAGATAGACAGATAAACAAATAGACAGACAGACAGACAGACAGACAGAAAAATAGACAGATAGATAGACAGAGAGACAGACTGATGGCTAGGTAGATGGGTAGATAACTAGACAGATATAGTACACGTATTGTACTAATACGTCTTACTAAAAGAGGACCAATAATATAGATATCTTGGAGAATTACATAATAATTCACCAACTCTTCCGTGACTTGACTGGTTTATCTTTCGCGGTGGGCATGATTCAGAACTTAGATTCATCTCCTCTGGATCTTAAAATCAATGCTCCATTATAACTAACCTCAGAAACTAAATGGGAATGCAATGGAACACCGAAACAACTCTACAACATATACTTTAAAACGTTTATGAAACTCAACCTTACCGTTTATTATCTCAGTGCATTCAAGATAAGATAATGGACACTGCCAAGTTATACGATTGCTCTCTGTTTCGGTACACAATCACTCGGTTGCAAATCCTTGAATTCGAGACACAAACTCTTTGGAAAACTGGTATTTTGCAAGGTAAGTTTTCCTTGGTTCCGGTGATTTTAAGACTTGGCAAAATGGACTACGTGAGCACTCTATCACCCGATTTGGTGCAAAAGGCCAAGGAGAAGCTCGGCGAAGATGAAAACCGTCGACAGCAAGACCTGCAGGCCATTCGCGACTGGTTGAAGAAACAACCACATCTCAACACTAGAACCGGTAACAGTAACCATATAGCCGTGCGCCTTGTCTAAAATATATTGTCACCTTTGAGTATATATACGTATCTGGAGATGGCACGGTGTATATGGGTCCGTAGCGAGCGATGGTTTAGCTACCGGTCAATTACCAGACAGTTACCGGTCACTTACCAGACAGTTACCAGACAGTTACCGGTCAGTTATCAGACAGTTATCGGTCAGAAAAAAACATGGCGGCGTGTCGGTCGTGTACTCGTGCCGCTTCCAGTTATTCGTACTCAAAGATTGTAATTTGACCATGTTTAGGTCGAAGTTGAAATTTACTCACAAATTGGCTTTCTACGATTGTTGATGCACGTAGATGCGAAATATCTTCTTAACGTCCTTCGTGGCTGCAAATTCAGTTTGGAAAAGGCCAAAACTAAGATCGACCTTGCTCTCACCCTGAAAACGGCCCTACCCGAGTTCTTTTCCGGTTGGGATGCCTTTAGACCGGAGATACAAGAAATCCTTAATATTGGGTTACTATTTATGCATTCCTTTTTTTACCATTTGCATAGACTCGGTTAATTTAACATGTAATAAACAGCAAGTTTAGCTTCAACACATGCCCGAATTCATGTAGTTAAGGTAACCTCGGGTCATGTCTTACTATGATGCAAGAAGTATAAAACCAATATCTGGCCCGTTAGCACTTACTACAGCTCAGTCAGACTTTTAAGTTACATTAAGCTTCACTATAGGAAAACGTAGTATATATGTTTGAAACCTTACGCGTTTTCAATACGTTGTGATGTCGTTGAAACTTTCAGCGTGATCCTGCCTCTTCCCGGATTCGACCAGCACGGCCGCAAAGTAATTGTCTTCCGTCCGGCTGCTCACGATCCTGGCAAACACAAGATCGAGCACGTCTGTCAAACCACCTTCATGGTGTGGGAAGTTATGACCGAGGAGTGCGAGGAGATGTCCATCAGCGGTCTGGTTCTCGTGGCCGACATGAGGGCATTCAGTGTGGCTCACGTGACGCAAGTGCCACTGGCTGTCAACAAGAAACTCATGAGGTGGTGGCAGGTATGTCAACATTGCGAATAGGACGCCACCTGGCGACCATGTTTGCGACTATGTTTACGATACAACTTCAAAACTGTAGAAGTTGAAGTTAATTGGTTTGATGCAACAATTGTGATGAAGAATCTAGAGTTCTTATTAGTATCCAATATTTGGTTCAAATACTATGTCTAGGATGCCCTGCCTTCGCGTCCGCAGGCGTTTCAGCACATTTACACTTCCACCATCGTCCACACCTTCTACAACATGATATCGGGATTCATGAACGAGCAAATGAGGCAGCGTGTGAGTCCTTTCATCGAAAATCCATTCTGTTTACCCTTTGTTATCTTGGTTCCACGTTAAACTTGAATGCTATTGCCGTAATCCAGTCTGTTCATACTTTAAACAAAAGGACAACTTGAACTGTTGCTGCAGGTAAAGATGCACGGAGAAGATCTTGAGGAGTTCTACAAAGACGTCTCCAAAACTGTTCTTCCAAAAGACTACGGCGGAGATAACATGGATATAGCTGAACTTACTCGTAAGTAACTATCCAATAACAATGCCATCAAATCACTCAAAGTTAATTGAATTACAAAATATCTGGTAGAATACTGGAAGAGGAAAGTCGAAGACAAACGAGACTGGCTCCTGGAACAAGAGAAATACAAAGCTGACGAATCCAAGCGTCCCGGAAAGCCCAAGACTTCGCAGGATCTCTTCGGCATCGAAGGATCGTTCAGGAAACTCGAAATCGATTGAATTTGACACAAAACTCTAGGTTTAACTACTATGGGAATGGGGAAAATAAGTCTGTAATGGACATCAATATGTCGAATACAATAAAACCGCATGAAACAATCGGCAGACTAACTTTAGCTGACTGATAGAGTCTTATCAGCACGAACGTAATCAGTTAAGACATCAAAGTCCGCTCCAGATCATCAGATGTTGGTTTTGAAAAGCTCTTATAGACTTCCGTATCGTCCCCGCAGTAGTTCGTCTACTTCACAGGCTTGTTAACATGGACTATAATTCCGAACTATCCGAGGAAATCCTGCAGAAAGCTAGAGATACCCTCGGTGAAGACGAATCACGCAGGGAACAGTCCCTGCGAGCCATAAAAGAATGGCTCAGCAAACAACCTCATTTGAATTCACGTCAAGGTAAACTCTATTCGAGGCTTAAACCATATAGATTCAGTTCTACATTTGAACGATAGTGGATAAAAGAACCCAAGAGTAATGGATATGCCTTAACGGCTTTACTCTGGAAGAAACCTCCAGGGGAGGAGCTTTAGGCACCCCGAGGCTATTACGGCCTCCAGGGGCGGGGCATTTATAGACTGCCCCGAGGCTATAACGGCTCGGTCTTTTAGCAAATAAGTAGTCCTTATAGCTTTGTTGCTATACTACGAATTTCTAGTTTAGTAACTATCTTCGTTACACATTAATATTAAACTTTATTTGATATTTACTCGTAAAAAAACTTCAACTTGCATTTTAACTTGTAGAATAGTTCTGTTTGTCACTGACAGATGGCGTTGTATATAAATTGCATCAAAAGCATAACACTGTTCTAGGTGCAAACCTACACAGAAATGAAGTAAAAGCGTTTCAGCAAGTTCTATTGCGCAATTTAGAATAACTAACTTGATTTTTACAGATGCGTTGTTTCTGCTGAACTTCCTACGCGGCTGCAAATTCAGCCTAGAGAAAGCTAAACACAAGCTGGACATGATGTACACCCTGAAGACAGCGTTGCCAGAATTCTTCACCGGCTGGGATCCGCTCAAACCGGAAATCAATGAAATCCTGGGACTTGGGTAAATATACTTCCATTCAACTTGCTTTCAGTGCTAAAACTATCAAAGATGTAGCGATTAGAACACTAAAGGTTGTTTCGATCTGGTAGTTCGGTAATCCCGTTGCCAGGCTTTGATCATTTGGGTCGAAAAGTGATTGTCAATCGTCCTGGAGCTCACGATCCTTCGAAATCCAAGATCGAAGATATATTTAAAGCCAACTTCATGATCGGGGATATCGTCTGCGAAGAGAACGAGCAGATGTTCATCTGCGGAATGGTGGTGATCATCGACATGCGCGGATACTCGTTGAGACACTTCACGCAGATGACGCCATCGATCGCTAAGAAAGTCATGTCTTGTTTCCAGGTATATTTAACCTTAATTTGATGAGCTTCAATTTTAATTAACTATAAATGTATTAATATCAAAGGATGCTTCACCGCTGCGTCCGCAGAGCATGCATTACATCTACACTCCTTCGGCTTTTACTCATTTGAACAACTTGATCAACTCTCTTATGAAAGACAAGCTGAAACAAAGGGTCCCACAATCTTATACTAAACTTAATTATAATTAAAGTTAACTAATCTTATTTTGATATGAAAATAGACGAAAGTTCACGCGGACTTAGAATCGCTCCACAAAGACGTTTCCAAGGCGATCCTGCCAAAAGACTACGGAGGCGATAATTCCACTTTGGAAGAACTGACTGGTGATTGGTTTTAATTGTCTTCAGATTGAATCTAATGCTAATTAAATGCTTGATTAATGAAGATTTATGGAAGAAGAAGGTCCAAGATAAACGAGAGTGGCTGCTGCAGCAAGAGAAGTTCAAAACGGACGAGTCGAAACGCCCTGGGAAACCGAAGACTTCGCAGGAACTGTTCGGCATTGAAGGATCGTTTAGAAAACTGGAGATTGACTAAACTAAATGACTAGAATACGACATTCAGTTGACACGGTTTTGACTGGCAATATTCTGTCTATCTATCTATCATCCACCTATCTACCCTATTCGCCTATTTGCCCATCTATCTATGTATCTGTCTATCTATTTATCTTCCTCAAATGTGAGTTTGATTATATGAGTCATCTCACAACAGAACTGGATATCGCCTTTGTCTTTCTTCCATTGGCATCAAAGCGACTTGAATTGACTTCTGGAAACTACTTATCTACATCTATCTATTGATTTTTCAGTCTTTCTATCTACCTATCTAACTGTCTATCAATCATGCTATCATACACTGATATGGTATCGTTCATTAGCATGGTAATTTACATGATTAAATACAAGCATTTAGGTTTATACCAAATTCCAATTTAGTTCTGTATTTTGCCGATAGTGGGCGCTAGAATCGCATTACCGATAACAAGACGACGGCTATCGAAAGTCTGCCGAGAAAGTAATTCCCCGTTGTTGTTAATTTCTTGTCGATTTAAATTGGACATTGAAGGTCCCGAGCTTTTGAAATGAAGTTTAAAGATAAATTTATTTTGTAGTAGATGAAGGTTGACGCGCGGTGGTCAGAGGAAGAGTGAAGAAGAGGAGGAGGGTGAAAAGTCCAGCAGCCAGGCAAACACGTCGACGCACATTAATAACAACAAAAACAACTGGAGAGGAAAATGGATGACGCATCCGAGCCATTCGTTTTCGACAGCAACTCCAACGCCAGTCTTTCAAACTTCATACTTCCCGACAAACTGGTCGGGATTCAGGACGGTGCAGACAGCAGCATCGACCTGTCGCGCTACTCCGACCTGAACACCCCGGTGCCCGTAGACGAACACTCGTCTTCCCCGCTCATGGAGTCGCTGCTTCATTCTGAGGGTCCTGGGATTAGCAACGACGCAATACACTTGCAAGACGTGGAGAGTTTTGAGTTCGTTTTGTTTTGTCTTTTTTAATTTTCCAATGAAAAAATTTAACTAATATTCAATTACTCTACAGCAGGTGCTTTGCCCAGGGATCGACCGTGAACGCAGTCTCGCTGATAGTTCCCGACAATAGTGACATAAACACGCCATGTTTCGCCACTCTGACTGTCGTGTCCACGGATCACGCGACGAACAAGGAAACGATTAAACGCTATCGTTGCGAGTTTCAGGGTTGTTCCCGCAGCTACAGCTCTGCGGGAAACCTGAGGGCCCATATTAAAACGCATAAAGGTTTCTTGTGAAAAATCAGCTAAATATTTGAAATTCTAATTTTTGTATTGGCAGGAGAATACAGTTTTAGATGCTCCCAGCAGGACTGCGGCAAGGGATTCGTCAACTCGCACAGCCTCAAGATTCATTTGCGTGTGCACACGAAGGATCGCCCGTACGCCTGTAACATCTCTGGTTGTGACAAGACCTTTACGACCCTGTATCGCATGAAAGCCCATCAGCGCGTTCACGATGGGACGACATTCAACTGTGAGGAGTCGGGTTGCCCCAAGTATTTCACAACGCAAAGCGACCTGAAGAAGCACGTCCGGGTTCACTCGGGCGAGAAACCGTACAGGTAACCACATCTTGTAGTTATTCAACTTGAACTTTGTTTAATATTCGCCCGATTATGCTCTTTCAGGTGTTCTTTTTCGGGGTGCGACAAATCCTTCCGCAATAGTCATCATCTCAAGTCACACACCATATCACACACTGGCCAGCGTCCGTACTCATGCGAGGACACGACCTGCGGGAAAACCTTCGCCAAGCGCCACTCGTGGAAGTCGCACGTCAAGCGACACAAGAAAGACGTTGCCGAAACACCTGCCGATGTGCAGCAACCCGATACTCTGGGACGTCAAGTCTTGAGCTCTGTAAATCCCGACGAGATTAGGCTGACGACAGTCCCTTCTGCCGATGGAGTGCAAGGTAATTTCCTTAATTCAGCAACATTAAATAAGCTAAGATTATGCTAATTGAATTTGCATTACCTGTAACAGCATTTGCCGTGATTCCTCTCAGTACCGAGAGCGTCGAACGCATGACCCAGAAGAGCGGGCTGAGTCTCGAGCAACTTCTCACAGATCGTAATTTGGCTCTGCAGACCTCGGAGGAGGTCGAGATGATGGAGGACGCAGACAATCTCCCCGAGGAAGCCCCAGCCCGCTCTTGCTGCTCCACTACCGAGGCTCCAGAAGCTGCCGGCCTGCTTGCTGACGTAGCGGCCGCAGCGGACATCTGCCGTTGCAACCCGTGTCGTTGTGACCCGCTGTTGAATGACTGCTCTGTGTGCTGTAACCCCATTGGCGAGGTATGTGACCTTCAAATGTCCATTAAAACTAATTTAATTTGATGTAATAAAAACAAAATATAACAATAATATTTTATAGCAGGTGGATAAGGCTGACAAGCCAGATGAGACTCCTGCGATACCCAAAGCGAACTGCGGCTGCAGCTGCGGCAGCACCACTCAGCCGGCAGCCGACGTGGGTCAAATCGTCGCTACTCTCCGGTCCTGCGGTCCGCACGAGAAGAACGAACAGCACGAGGCAGTGGTCGACAACGACCCGTGTTGTATTGTCGTCTGCTTGAAAAGTCTCAAGAAACAATATGTTGCTGAACAAGGTGGTCACTGTACGAAGAAGTAGCGAGAACACCTAAGATTTGATAAATATTCAGCATCCTTAATAATTGACTCTCAAACTGTTTATCTTTTTTGGGTGGCCTCTGCATACTTCTCTCTCTTTCTGTTTTCTTTTGTGTATGTTTGCCAGCAGTGTAGGTTTCTTGCAGTTTCTCAGTGTACACATGGTATAATCGCGTCAAGTGGACAAATATAGCTGAAACGTTTATTCAGAATTGAATAAGAGGAGATTGTATCTCATTGTAAAACCGAGGCTGGACAATATCAAATAAAATTTTAAAAAGTCCATCGACACATCAAACCAGTACCAGATATGAAGGTATTGGTATATATCACAACACAACCATATTTATATATAAAAAATAACTTCTATCTAAATATATAACATATATCATATCAAAATACCGATGTGACTTAACTAGGATATCGTTCAACTCCAACCCTGTGTAAGACCTGAAGGTCCAGCTATAGTAAGAACCGATTCAGTGTGTGTTTCTCCTATCTGCCGCTAGATGGCGCTGTTCGTCACATACGTAAAATACTAATATTTCCAATTGGGGGGGGGACGTGTGTTTCAAGCTCTCACGTGTACTTTTCATCACATACAGGCAGAATAATGAAATTTGATGAATGAGGGCATATGGGAGAGTGAGTTCTTTATCCAATTAGCCGGTTGGCAAGTTGGACGAAGGTCCCTTGTCTCTTTCGCCCCTTGTGAAAAGGAGAATTGACACAAAGGATATTTGTCTCGACTGGTGATCGATATCGCCTCTGTTGTGTATCAGCGCCCGCCTGTAGCGTCTTGGATATAAAGTCAAAGTGTATCGGAAGCAACTGGAAACCAAGCAACGTTGCCCATTTTTTGAAATAACAAAAGAAGGTCCATTGTTGCTACAAAGAACAAAAACGGCAGGGAAAGAAAGGATTGTCACACCGCAAAATCGAGGACAGAAAATAAGTTATTGATTCCGTGATAGACCTTAAGAGTTTCGACAGAGATTTACGTCATTCTGGTTTATAACAGATCTCTTCTTATGGTATTGTTTGCTACATTCACAACCAGTACTAATGTCGACAGTAAGTTTTAACTTTAAGTAGGTATTACGGTTGCAGATGATGTTGCAGACCCCTCGTGTTGCACGTCATTCTAAAGCTAATCTTTTAAGCAGTCTGAATTTACATAGCATTTCAATATTCGTCCATCCAGATCTTAGTAGTTGACGATTATCTGTAGATGGGATGTCACTATATAAAGTTGTAGACCCCTCATGTTGGGTCTTATTTTACAGCTTATGATCTGACTAAGTTACATTTCCTAGGATCTCAAACTGAGCTGAATATAGGACGATTTTGTCCCATTGGTATGAAACTATCCTATAAGCTTTTTATATGACGTTACAGACCCCCCGTGTTGGGTGTCCTTCGAAAGCTAATAGCGTAAACAGTTCGAAAACATATAGGATTCAATTATTCCATGCGTATATATCGTCGGCCAGCTACACATTAACCCCTCAGGGGTACTTCATCCTTTTATGTTGCGTTGCAGACCCCTCATGCTGGGTGTCTATCAGAAGCTAATTTTCTGAACAGTTCGGCTATACACAGTAATTGATTATACTATGAGTCATATCACAGTGGAGCACTACGTGAAACCTGCAGGTGTATACTTCCTAATCAGCAATTTTTATAGGCGTTGCAGACCCCTCGTGTTGGGTGTCATTCGAAAGCTCGTTGCAAACTTAAGTTAAATATCATACTTTCATAGTCATTCAACATAGTGTGTTGGGCAATTGAATTTCGAAAGTGTACCAGACCTGAACCTCTATACGTTCATTTTCAACTGTTTCCCCTTTCTTTTGTTTTTATTTGTTTTCTGGCACAATCGTGTTTGTTTTAAGAATAGATTTTTTCCTCTCATTTCCATTTTACAGGCAAGGGCAACAGACACATACGAGTTGTCCAAACGGCACGTGCCCTGGGTAATTACACATATGCGTGAGCGTTTGTAAGGTTTGCGATTAGCTAGTGAATTGTAGCTGCTTAATTAGAAGGAGCTGCGAGATAAATGCTGCTCGTCTAAAGTGATTGCCTGTCTTGCTGCTGGTACACACCGAGGCTTGGACGAAGGAAACAAAGAACCTGCGCCCTCGGTTCGGTCGTCTGCGCTTGCGAAATGGACTTCTCGGTAGTAGTTATGGTCTTCGCTTGCTGCTTCTTGTTGCTAAGGTCCCACTTCGCTATGGCCTTTTCACTTCAAGGGTTTAGACAAGGGAAGAAGTGGCTTTTCTGCTGTATTGGAATTAACCTTAACAGAGTTATTTAACTTGTAAATCAACTGGATTTCAAATGCACTTCATAGGTTATGTACGAGTAATACCAACTTTAACTGAGTTGTTTGAATGCTGGTTTACACGGAGTCCTAGATGTGATTAATAGGTTTATATAAAAGTGAACTGGCTTTTCTTCTAGATTAAAATTAATTTTAACTCAGTTATATTAGTTTTAAGAGTCATTTCAAGTGCCACTGAGAATCATTCAGTCAGTGGTAATTCGCATGTCATTTCAAGAATTGCTGATTCGCTGAAGAGTCATTTTATAAGAATCATCTGAGAATCATATTTCAATGATTCTGAACTTGTTCAGATTCACATTTGGATCAACGAGTGTGGAAAGAATCTTAGATTATATTTAGAATCATGAGATGCCCATGTTGATTCATGCAAGAATCCTTAAGATTCACATCAAGAATCACAGCCATGAAACTATGAATCACGAACCACCTGAAAGTCGACTGCCAACTCGACTTATTGACTCTCGTCGGCCTAATTGGCTCGACTCGACGTTGGCCTGCGTCTGCGGATCATCGACTTGGACTCGACTCGATTTGAAGGACCAAGGCAGTCGACTCGACTCGACTCGGGCCCAAATCGAGTCGAGTCGACTCGTTGACATCCCTAGTNTCGTTGTCGTCCTCACAACTTTCCTTTGTTGCTGTGCAAGTGACTTTCCCGTCTGCATATTATCAGATCCCAACCGGTCCCAGACCCCCACTTTTATCTGTCAACTCATCCTATCTAGTGATCTAACTGCCTATCTATCTATCTATCTATCTATCTATCTATCTATCTATCTATCTACCTACCTATCTATGTAGAATCAAGATAGCTATCTTGCTATCTAATGTACCTTCCGTGTGCTTATGTCAGATGGATTCTGGGGCCGGTTGGGATCTGGTAATTTGCTTCTCGTCTTTCGCTGACCGTGGTCCATAATAAATGCGTTATGCTCTCCCCTGCTATAAATATACTATAATTCTCCCATTAAGCGTCATCCCCCTCATGGCCAAAAGAACAAGTTGAACAATGGCATATATAAGATCTTTAAAGATAGGCTGGCAACTTCAAGAAGATAAATAGATAGATAAATAGATAAATAGGTAGACAGACAGACAGACAGACAGATAGATAGATAGATAGATAGATAGGTTAGTTAGATAGATTAGTTAGATAGATAGATAGATAGATAGATAGATAGATAGATAGACATGTATAGAAATGTAATGAAATTATAATAACTTATTTTTAAAAGGACAATATTACAAAATGATTATATGTGTATTTGTATCTGTTTATTACTTTTAAATCTTGTGTTTAAGTTG